>PVKN010003380.1:0-37569 GCA_004027915.1 Capromys pilorides | reverse complement strand
TCTTTATTACTGACTGACAAGGAAAATGTTGGAGTCAGGCTTAAACCTTCCCCACTAAGCAGCTTTGACCTGATACTTTCTCCCTGAATAAAATTTCCCAAGGTCTTCAGAAGGCACAGCGTGTAAAATTTATTTCTTCTTTTTCTCTTTCCTTTCTTTTTCTCTTGTGGTGCTGGGCCCTTGTACATGCTAAGCAGGTACTGCACACTGAGCTGCACACCCAGCTGTTTTTCTGTTTGAAGTGCTCCTTCCCAGCCTCCCCCTCTATCCCTGGGTTACTGCTGTAATGCCTCTTACTTCCTCCCTCTCCACCCTGAGCAATTTAGAGGGGCTTTCTACTTCACCCTTTCTGTGGGTGTCACCTCATGCTCACTCATGACAGGATGCACTCAAATTAAATACTTGCAAAATTCAGGGCCGAGGTTTTTCCACTTCCAGTCTGGTTTTCTCACTTGTCTAAGATCTTTGGCCCAGCAGTGCTGTGATGATCCCCAAGAACCACTGGGCAATAACTGATCAGGGAGCACCCCAGTATGGACCCATTACATTTCTCTGTGATATCACAGTCACCCAGATTAGGGCTCAGGAGGAGATGCCGGGCATCCTACACAGCCAGTTCCCACAAGGTCAGCCAATCGTATCGACATGAAAGATCAGTCACTGGCTGTTTAATCCATTGCCATCTCTGTCTTCTTCCTTCAGGTCTTATTTTAAGAGAAGTGGTTATTGTCAGGAAAATTAAAATAGAAGGAGAGTTGATAGGTACATACCACATTCTCCTTCTACTTCTTCTTCATTTCCAGAACCGGGGATTGAACTTAGGCCCTTGCCCTTGCCAAGCAAGCGCTTATTCTACTGAGCTATCTCCCCAGCCCCGTTAGGATTGGTGTCTTCTGAGAATGCCCTTCTTGGCTGGCAAGTTGGTTTCTTCTCCCTACATCTTCATGTGGTCTTTTCTCAATGTGCCTGTGACCTGATAAAGATATTCCTCATTTTGGATTAGGGCCCTAATGGTGTTGTTTTTGACTTAGTTACCACTAAAGACCACCATCTCCAAATAGATCAGCTTCTGAGTTACTGGTATTAGGATTTCCATAGGAATCTTTTAAAAAGAAATTTTAAAAATTTAATTATAGTAAGAGATACATATATTAATCCCTTTCAAAATACTCTTCCTTTTCTCAAAAACATTTATCCCATCATTTCTGCCACTTTCTGAGTGGTTCTGAAAGTCCTCCTTCCTATGGGTCCTTATAAGGATTGACCAAAGCTAGAGTGCTACTGTTGAATACCATCCAAGGATCAGGCCAGTGCATCTCAAGATGATATAATGGCTGTTATTTCCCCAGAAAGAAGCCTGAATTCCTCAATACTGTCCTTCCTTCTACTCCCATCAGGAGGTAGACATAGCATGGGTTCTTGAGGCCACCAAAGCTGGATGTGGACCCCAGCTCTGTTCTTCCTAGTGGTGTGTGACCTTAGGTCAGTTACTTAGTACCCCTGAGCCCTAATTTCTTCTGCAGTGAAATAGAGGCAGTTATGCAACCTGAGGGTAAGCCCAAAGATTCAACAAGGTAATGCAAAAAAGGCTGACACGGTGCTTGTTGTAGCACCCAGTTCTCTTAGCTAGACTCTAGGCTTAGAAAGGTGCAGTCACCTCTCAGAGGCTCCCCAGCACGTACCACACAGGGATCAGATGGACGCATTTCCTTCTGGTAAGGTGAGCAGTGCTGGCAGAGCCTCCTGCCCCCCTGCGCCCACATGCTGACCCCTCCAACTCTCTAGTTCCCCTCCTCACTTTCAGGTTTCCACAAGAGCACTGAGGTGGCTTCACAGCAGGTCTTTCCCTACCTGATCTCCATGCTGGGAGCCTCCAGCACTCCAGTGGCCTAAGACAAACAGGGGTGGAGGTTTGGGGAAGATGTTCGAGGAGTTTCAAACTGAACAGGAATATTTTAGTCTTGGATTAAGGCTCAGGCCACTGCCGCTTGCACTCATTGTAGGTTTCCAGCAATTTGCAGTTTCCCAGCCTGGGGTGTGTGTGTGTGTGTGTGTGTGTGTGTGTGTGTGTGTGTGTATCCTGTTCCTTTGTCAGGAGAGTTTGAAGCAATTGCTGAAAGCATTTGAGAGTCCAGGACAAAGGGAGAGCACCAGGTCAGCTAAAGAGCTGCCCTCTCCTCGCTGTCATAGTCGAGGAGTGTCGAGGAGTGTGTGAGAAACATCCCCAAAGTAGAAGAGCTTTCTTAATCTCAACAAGTGCTGCAGAGACCTAGATCTGAGGCTTGCCAAGGCCCCTCCATGGCTCACTTGTGCCTCTCCTGTTGAGGGCCCTTTGTGCCTGGGTGCTCTGAGGATGACACCCTCAGCAGAGGAATGAGGGCATAGATATAAGCTGGCGGCAAAGGGCAGCCAACAGGCACCTAGCCTTGGCTCTTAAGGAGAGAAATAGGCCCCTCAATGTGCAGGGTCTGTCCTGTCTCCCTGGTCTGCCATTCCCTAGCTTTTCACTGCTGGTTTCCTTCTTCCCAGAAGGTACCAAAAGGGGAAAAATGACAGAGAAGGGAGGTTGCTCGCATAGCAGGGACAGCTGTGTTAGAGTGGTTTGGCTGCTGTGTACTCAGAAATATCCTCTCTCTTTTCAGTAAATAGGAAATAGACAAAGGTTATATGAGCATTGGTCAGTCCTTAGTCTAAGTGCTTGAGGTTTTTCTGAGGGCCTGGGGAAGGGAATGTTGTATTGGACATGGGCTTTCCAGCCCCTTCACCTTATCTCTGTTGATACTGAGTCCCATTGGGCCCCAGCCAAGCATAGCTACATACCTAGAATCCCTGCCCACAAGCTGGTGTGCCTTGTGGCTGGTTTAGTGGCCTCACATTGGATCTCTCCAGGGGCCCAGGCTTGCTTTCACCACCGTTTCCAAGTTCCCACTCCTAGAGCCTCCCAGACTGAATCCTTGTGACCTAAATCTCATTTTCTTAGCTGGTCTGCTGGCCAGGACACTCTTGGGGGGGTGCTGAATGCCACACATTGGACTCACACAGCCTGGATGGGAGGGGGTTGCGCCATGGTGCTGGACTGTTCAGCCCGTCTCCAGATGAGCCATCATGCCATCTGGAGGCAGGTTGCAGTTGGCCACACTGCATACTTCAGGGGTCTGCACTCCTGGCCTGCTGCCCTGCCCTCTCATCCAGTGGCAAGCTGAGCCAGGGAGTTAATCCCTGTAGACCACCACCCTGTGACTGCAGTCTGGCTTGCTTCCTGGCCTAGTGCTGGGTAGGCACAGTGTGGGGAAATTAGTGTGTCAGAGGACTTGAAACTGAAACTGACTGTGGCCTCTCCCAGAGCCATCTTCAATACCCCACCCTCTTCTCCAACCATCTCCCTCATGGCATGTCTCCCTGTCTCCTGGTGTAATAGTTTACTTCCGGTTACCCACAATATTGTACCAGCTCTTGGCCTGCGCCTTTGTCCTCAGACACACAATCTGGTTCTGCTTTCTCAACACAAGTGTTTCGGGAACCTCCTGCCCTACCACATTCACGGATCTGCAGTGTGGTCTCTGCCCCTTCCTAGCAGCTCCTACTCACGTGCTATTTGTTCCTCTTCTGGAGTTAGGTATTTCCTCCACTGTGTACTTTCCTTCCTGCGTGCTTTGACTCACACCGTGCCTTCTGTCCCATATGCCCTTCTTCCAAATCCCTTGAGATAGTTGAGAAAATCTTGCCGAACTGCACACACATATTTGCCCCAGCTTACTCCTGGGACAGACTTTTGCAAGTCTCAGCTTTGTTTAACTGCCCTGTGCCTCAGTGGTACAAAACCAGAATCAAAAACCCATCTCAAGAAGGACTTCAGACTTCACTTTTGAATCAGTTGAAAAATCTGAACAACATTTCTTTTTCACACCTTATCTGCCCCTTTCACTTTCTGTTTAAGGAGATTCATTGACCTTTCTTACAGCCATGACACTGCTTGCCAAGCTCGTGAAAAGTTTATGTCTATAAACTCAAGCTACACTGGTCGTCTTTGCTCCATGACACAGCCAACCTCTGATTTTTGACATTCTGGCTAAAATTTATTGTTTTCTTTTAAACATCAGCATTGTGTCTGTTCTCTTGAAGCACTTTCTCATCTTGCACGCATTAATTTAGCAAATATTACTGAGCAAGGTGGCTCATGCTTGTTATCCCAGTACTTGGGAGGCTGAAGCAGGGGGATTACTGTGAGTTTGAGGTAAGGTACAAGACCCTGTCTCAAAAAAAAAAATCCAAGAATTGCTATTATACTGAGCATGACTACAGTGCTATTTACAATGAACTATGGCAGTGAAACAATTTCTCTCTCTTTCTGTCTCTCTCTGTAACATATATGTAGGAGAACTGGTATTTTCAGAACTGATGAGTTCTAAGGTATGTGCATATTCAACCATCAGAATGTTTTACAAGTTCAGTTTACGAATTTAACGCTAGAGTGGGGAGTGGCTGTGAATTGTTTATTTTTTTTTCCATATTGTCTGTCTATCTATCTATCTATCTATCTATCTATCTACCTATCTATCTATCTATCAGCTATGTCTCAACTACTATAAAGCAGTATCTTACTATAGTTTCAACTTGTGTTATGTTGATTAATAAAGACATTGTTTCTTTCAAATGAACAACAACAAAAACTGTGCATCTTTATAGGATAACCAAGAAAAGTTGTTTGGATGGAGAAGAGAAGACATACCAGGAAGAAGCTCTGAGCCTCTACTATCCAGAGGCTGGAAGAAGCAGTGAGGTGATGTGAGGGATGCCACTGTCTGTGGGGGAGAGGGAAGGTAGATGCTGCAGGATTCCATATCCAGAGCCAGCAGAAACAAGAGGTCACAAGGGAGAGCAATTGGCACTGGACAACTAAGGCAGAGGTCTGACTACTGCTTCTGACAACATGGTGGTGGCGCACTGGTTCCTTTGATGAAATGCAATATAAATTCATGCCTATAATCCCAGGACTCTGGGAGGCTCAGCCAGGAGGACTGCAAGTTCAAGCCCAGCCTGGGCAACTTAGTGACTTAGGGAGATCTTGTCCAAACGTTAAGAGATTGAAAGGGCTGGGATGTGGCTCAGCATGAAGGACTAGGTGCCATTCCCCAACCCACTCCACTCCCAGGGGAAGGAGATGGATTCAGAGACAGAGACACAGAAACAGACAGAGACACAGAGAGCAGAGACAGGCTCCTGCTCTTTCGATCAGTATCGCTGATGGCTGCAAAGGGCAAGAGGAAAACCAGAGGTGACTCCTTGAGTTTGCAGTATGATGTTCAACAGGTCAGTTCCAGACTTCATGACCCCCTCCTACATGCAACACAAATGAGGCAGGCACTGTGGCTTCCTACGGATTCAGCACCTGGCTGAAGCAGAGATTCTTCGAACAATGACAGTGTCAAGCACCGAGTGTTCTAATAAAGGCTGGAACTGAGTTCTTCAGGAGTCTAAAGGGACCAAGACAAACTCGGGAGCAGTTAAGGGAGTTAAGGGAAGTGGTCTTTGGGCTGGCTTTGAAGTGTCCAGGTTCTCACGGAAGTGACTGCTGCAGGAGAAAGAGCATTGAGGTACAGGGTGCAGAACACCTGGGGGTGTGCAGGGGGCACAGAGCCACTAACACAGAGCAGCTCACACTGCTGGCCACACTGCTGGTGTGCGTGTGTGGCCTTGAACTTTTATCCACAGACATGAGGGAATGCTGAGATTGTTTTTAAACATATTAATTAACTATAAGTTAGATAAATAAAAATGTATACACTTATCGTATACAGCTTGGTGTCTTGAAATACTGTCTATTACAGAATGGTTGAATCAGCTTACATTCCCTCACATGCTTATCTCTGTTGTGGTTAAAACCTTTACAATCTACTCTCAGCCATCTTCAAGAATCCACTGTTGTCCATAGTCACCAGGAAGAGCAGGAGGTCTCTCTAACTTTTTCCTCATGACTGGCTGAAACTCTGTATCCTTGGGGCAGCATTTCCCCAGTGCCTCTCTGCACTGCCCAGCTTTAGGTAAGAACCTTTGTACTCTCTCATTCTCTGTGCCTGACTTTTTCCAACCCTTCAGAAGAGTGTACTGGAGCATTGGCTGTCTTTAACTCCTGCAGTGAGAGACCTAACTTACTTCTACCAAACCTTAGGAGGTAGAAACTGGAAGAGTTCGGCAATAGTCTAGGCAGGAAATGAAGGGGCCGCCATCCAACTGATGACCGAAAGGAAGTTTGGGGTTAAAGTTGGGGTGTTGTCTTCAGGTCTGTGTGACTGCTTGAGATTGGAACCAGGAATTTTGAGACAGATTTGCTTGAGTTGAAGTTTTGTGGCTTAACGGAAATAGATGAGTTGGTGAATTTCTGTATCCTCATAGTACTTAATTTTTGGCAGTTTCTTGAAGCCATTTTTTGTTTTTTTGTGGTTAAATATGACAAACTTCCAAGGTTTCAGTGGCCAGCTATGCATGGAACCAGCATGGCATGTGGTACTGGGGATTGAACCCAGACCCTTGCATTTGCGAGGCAGGAACTTAGACTGCTGAGCTATCTCCCTGACCTACAATCCCTTTTTAAAAGCTGTTTTACTTTTACCATGGTTCAATTTCTCCATGTAGATTTAAATAAAAAATGAAATGTATAAAGTTGTAACATTTCCCATGGAAATGCTTCCAGGTCTTTCTTCTCCAGCTTTAGAAACCTGACCTTTGCTAGAACTACAGTGAAGCATTATGATTAAAAAGAAGACAAAAACAAAAAAAGCCTTCCAGGTGAGTCTTGGGACCAGGGACAGGTGACATTCAGTGGGGGCAGAATAACCCCAAATCAGCGAGGATTAATCACAGTGTCCTGGGGAACAGAGGTCACCATGAAGACTCTGGGGCTGCAAAAACCTACAGACAGCATGTGATGTGACTTTGTTGCCTTGAGCACCTCAGGCAGGGAGGGCTCAGGAAGAGCAGAGCCTATGGAGGCGTGAGGGGCAGGGCCTGGAGGGGGCAGGCAGGCAGGGTGCCTCCAGGTGCCCAGGCCTCAAGGGGCCTGCCAGTCAGCCTTCCTGAGTAGTGTAGCAACTCCAGCACCCAGTCTCAGTTCTCAGGGATGGAGGGCTCATGCCAAAGCGCTGAACTTTGATAAAAGTTTGTCTCCCAAGCCCGGTAAATAGAGCTTCTCAGAAGCTGTGTGTCTGTCTGTCTGTCTGTCTCTATCTCTGTCTCTGTCTCTGTCTCTGTCTCTGTCTCTGTCTCTGTCTCTGTCTGTCTGTCTCTCTCTCTCTCTCTCTCTCTCTCTCTCTCTCTCTCTCTCTCTCTCTCTCTCTCTCTCATTTCATCTTCTGGAGGCAAAGGAAGAAAATGGAACCACACGGCCTAAGGGAAAGCGCTGTGGGAGGTCTCTCCTTGGGCCCAGCTCTGCTGTCTTACACAACTAGCCTTCTCCTCAGACACTCCTCACACTCACTTGCTTACTCCTTCATGGCCACTGAGGGCAGCTTCCCACAGTGGCCACGAGCCATGTCTCAGCCCCGTGGACACTGGGCTGAGGGCTCTATGGCTCCTGACCTGTCCTCAACCGCCTGGCCAGTCCCAGGCTGCCTGCATTAGCCTCACTGAACAGAAGGCCTGGCTTTCTAGACCCTGACAGCAAGCAGATCCAGTCACTGAGAGATACGATACCAAAAGTGGTCTTGTAAAGAAAGGAAAACAATGTTGTCACCCATCAGACCCTTTGCACCTCTGATGAGTCGGGTGCTGCTCTGGGAAGGAATGGTGCATGCAGCAAGCAGTCAGTGAACAGAAAGACCCCAAACTGGAGCAGCTCCAGGCCTAGCAGGCGAAGGACAGTGCTAGTGGATATGTGAGAGTTCTCTGGGGCTGTGCTGCAGGGGTGTGATCCTGTGTCCTTTGCACACCCCTCTCTTTCTACCTTGCCTGCCTGTACTACCTGACTCTGATTCCTGGTCCTGGTCACAGTGGGACCCAGGGAGGATTCCAGGGAAGGCCAAGAACCAAGAAGCCTGAGGGTCTCTTCCACCTGTGATGGCATCTGTCATGGCATCCAGAAAGAATGGCTTTCCCTAGAGCCCAGCTTTGGGAGGAGCTTGCCAGCGGAGACCAGAGCCTGCTGGGCTAGATGAGACAGAGGTACTCAGGAAGAGGCAGCCTGAGTTTGCTCAAGGAAAGCTCCCACTCAATCCAATCTTCTCAGGTCGGGTTACAGTGGGAGGCTCACCTTTAGGAACAATCTCAAATGGCCGTGGGACTCTGGAAGAAGTTCCTTTTGCAGTCCCAACATCCACCTCCTCCATGCATTGTGTGAGGTCAAGTGGAGAGATTGCAGGGGATGCCTTGGATGCCTCAGAGAGATCGGCCTGTTAGGCCCCCATGCCGTGCTACTCTGAGATGTTCCACTGTCTGGCAAAGGCCTTGTGGCCAAAGAGAACGTGGAACAGACATCTCAGTCTATGAATTCTGTCGGGCACGATGCTAGCCCAGCTTTCCTGTTAGCCATAGTACTATGAAGCCTTGCAGAGGAAATCTTAGTCCCTTTGAGTTAGTCAGTTGAGGTGTCTGCTGCAGGGGATTCCATCAGGAGGCTGGAACAGACATGAGGGCAAATGGGCCAGATGATCCAGGGGGTCATCAGTGTGATTCTGCTACTCAGACCCCAAATGGCCTCCAGTCTCTGTCCCTCCAAGCTAGGTGGTTAATGAGGCTGGCACAGGGGTCACTGACTAGAGTTGCTTTCTGTTGCTGGAAACCTTAAAACTTTAAGTGACTCAGGTTGGTCCTTTGGCCTGATCCTGCCTAGGAAGATGTTGGTATAGGACCAGCAAAGCTCACAGGTCCTCAGAGCTGTGCTTTCCCTAGTGATGGTACAGCAAGCAGGGCCTCTCGGCTGCCTGTCATAGAATAGTTACCCAGTCCCCAGCCATCTGCATGTGGGTAACGTTGCCTTTGAGAAAGCTTCTTTGTCTTTCAGACTACAGTTTATAGAATGTTCTCTTTACCCCACTTGTCTCCTACATGGAGCAGAAGGAAGTGCCTGGGACCCAACGGACTCCCACTCCTAACTCCTGACCCATCTGGCTCTAGGTTGGTTGTCTCCCTCTTTGTTCTTTTCTAGATCAGCCCACGTAACAAGCATAGGACCTAGGTCAGTGCTGGGAGGCAAGGAAAGTTTCAGCCTGAGAAAAAAGAATGAGACCTCAAAACCTGACCAACCCAGTAGCCCCATGCAGGGGTGGGGTCAGCTTTACTTGGTCTCACGGCTCCCTGCAGCCCCTGGTAGCTCTGGAGTGGAGCTGATCCAGGAGAGCAGTCTACCAGGTATCCTCCTGTGCCCTGCTGTGTTTTCTTAGCAGCTGCCAACTGGTGGCCCTCAGGCTGCTGCCTTCATGGTTTTGGAATCACTGCTCAGGAGGCATAAAGAACGCCCTTTGGGGTGTACAAGTCCTGCCAGAAGCCAGCCGCCAGTCAGGATATTTAAAGGGCTCCAAGTTCAGCGGGAACACCAACTAAACCCTGAGATCCCTTTGAACTTGGGATTTCACTATTCTATATTTATGCCTTGTTTTTCAGCTTCAAAGATATGTTTATTGTGAACTGTTTTGATCCTACTGAAAAGCACAAAAATAATACAACAACTAGCATATGTAAGTGCTTTAGAAGTAAATAAAACCAGAGCAGATGTGCTTTTTAGTTACATATTTACTGAGGTATAATTTACATATAATGAAATAAACAGTTTTTAAGTATACAACATGGCATGCTTTGACAAATTTGTACACCTGTGTGAACGACAGCTGGACAAAGTGCAGGACTTCCTCATGCATCTCTTCCAGTCAGTCCCCTCCCCACTCCCCACCGCCGGAGGCAACTGCTGTCCTAATTTCTCTCACCATAGATTAGTGTCGTCTGTTCTAGAACTTTATATAAATAGAATCATGCAGAATGAGCGCCTTTGTGCCTCGCTTTTTCGTTCATCACAATGCTTTTGGAATGCTTCCTTGTGGCTGCGCGTCATGGTAATTCATTCCTCTTTATTTCTGAATAATATGCCATTGAATGAATATCCTGAAATTTATCTATTCACCCAACAAAATGGACTTTTGGATAATGTATTTACTCAAGATAAATGAAGTCACATGTTCACAGAAAGAACTGGACCTGTGTACTCTTGCCCTGTTTCAAGCATTGTAGGTGATCAAGTCTTTGTTAAATGAATAAAAATCAGAAAAAGGAGGATCTTATGTTCCCAAGCCTAGTTGAGGAGATGAAGGGTAAGAATTGATCCTAGCCAGCTGGCCAGGAGTGAGGCAGTCTGCAAAGAGAGCGTAGGTGTCGGCTTGTGCCACAGCCCCTTGTTCAATGCATGGTCCGCACTGGGAATGTTCAGGTGGAATGAATGAATGAATGAATGAATTAATTAATTAATTAATTAATGAGGAAAAAGTGTAACCAGTGTGTCCTGTCCTGTGTTGAAATCTCTAGGTCCTCTGGCTTTGAGATCAGGTTTGCTTCCTGAAAAGTCAAATCTTCCACTTTAGAGACATAAAAATAATGTCAAATAGGGAGAAAGGTCTGGGGTGGCTTGGAGGTGAGAGCGGGAAGTTCAGTTTCCAGAACGAAGAACAAAGTGGGCTGTCCTTTTCTTCCAGCCCCACAGCTCTTGCTTTATTCCTCTACACTCATAGGCCCCATGCAGCATCGTTCCCTTGGAGCATGAAGAAATCCCCTGAAGGCCCCAGAATTCCATCACTGGGTTGAGAACAGGTGGCCTCTCATTTTCCTGATCTGCTTTGGGCTGACTCTTAGGAGCCTCATGAGGCATCTGGTGAAGGCAGGTGATGAGCAGATTTCCATTCACCTGAGGCAGGGGCTCTGAGCAATCAGGTCTTCAGAGATTCACGTGGTGTTGGATGGGATGTTTATTCTACAAGAGAACAAAAATGTGGACTCAGTTGGATGTAGGGCTCAGGGGTAGAGTACATGCTAGGCATGTGCAGGGGCTTGGGTCTGAGCCCAGCACAACAGAAGAAGCAAAAGAGGAGAAAGAGGAAAAAGAGGAAGAAGAAAGAGAAGGAGAATGAGAAAGAGAAAAAGAAGAGAAGAAGGGGAAAGAAGAAAAAGAAAACATGGCCTCACTTCAGTACATTTGTTTCAGTGCAAAGACAAACATGTTTCTCTAAATGACAAATCTTAAAAACTCCAAGTCCTTTCAGGCAAAAATGAAAGATTCAAGAAAAGAATAGAGATGAGGAGGCTCCTCAGGCAGGCTGGCCTAAGTGTGGTTCTTTATCATGGAAGACACTGTACAAGGATTTGGCGATGTTTATCTACTGGAAATCACAGGCCATTTAGTTTCTAGTAAGAGACACCTGCAAAAGCAAACTAAGATCTCAAACTCCTGCAATCGTTTGGTTCTGCCTCTGGCTATGATGGGACATAGAAGTCATTGTCCTCTGCATGATGAGAGTGCGGATTAGGCAACCAGTTGTCGTGGCCTCTGCCACCTCTGAAGCCTCCAGTGCTGGTATTTCAAACTCTAGGCATGGACTCCATTCATCTTGCCATGATCTGTGCATTTTGGGGAGACTTCCCAGCACTCTGTTGCAGAGAGCTCCTTTATTTTAAAGACTACAATTCAATGCTCATTCTCACTGAAGCTACTTTCTTGTTTGTAATGTTTTCTTCTTTTAGGCCCAATTCAGAAATGCTTTCCATGCAACACGTCTGGTAGAAGGAAAAAAAAATCTGGGAGATTTTTTTTTTATGCCCATATTAATAAAACAAGCAAGGGCCCATTTCCTTCTGAGGATGGTCAGAGGGTGGGAAGTTCTCATCCTTTCAGGTCTAAAAATAAGTCCTTCTTAATGAGCAACACAGTCTGCTTGAAAAGGCTGCAGCCTGGAGTCTTGGCACACAAAGGGGTGGGGTGTCTTCCCTGCCTGACCCAGGATACCAGAATTAAAGTTGATCTTTCACAAAGGCACACTGCAAAACTTACATCTGTGGCTTTCCCCTCCCTCATTTTATGGGCACTGTACTGAATTTCATATGAGAGATCTAAGTACACACTTCCAGCCAAACATCATTTATTTCCTGTTAGGACTTATATATTCAGCCTGACCTTTGAAGAACCTTAGGAGGTTTGATACAAGGAGGATTTATAAGCCTTCACTTTATGGCAGATCCTAAAGATTAAAGGTAGTTTGGTCAATAAAAAATATTTTTTCCTCCTTGTTGACTGATGGAATGCTTGGCCCCATGTGGAATACTTGGCCTCAGAAGCTGCTGTTTGCTTACTTCCTCCTTTCTCTGCAGAGGCAGCAGGTCTGTGGGCTCAGGAGAAGGGAGAGCTGGCTCCACATCCTGGCTTTGGTCCGCACTAGTTGGGCCTGTAGGTCAGTCTGATAGCTTGGCAAGTGGCAGCATCACTTGGCCAAGATGGAGAGCCAGGGCAGGTATGTGCATGTAAGCATATGTGTGTGTGTGTGTGTGTGTGTGTGTGTGTGTGTGTGTGATATGTCCTCTTTGCCACAGTTGAGTGTCAGGGATGGGTGGCCATGGAGACACACCTTGGGCTACATTCTGCCAACTGCACGAGTGTTTACTATTAGTGAGGTGGCACAAAAGTGCGAGGCAACTGTACACCCAGCCTGTTTTTAGTGCTCAGGCAGGTGCTGTATGCAGAGGTTCCCTGGAAGGCACAGGAGAGCCTGTAGCAGGTCCACCAAAGCCCAGGAGACAGACCTGGGCTCCACAATGGGTGCACCAGCCTGCATTGCTAACTCCAGGCACTGGAGTCTATGTAATATTTCTAACTAATGACCTATTTTGAATAAATCACTCATTTTTGTCACCAATAAATGCATTTCTAGCATCCTTGGTACTAAATAATAAACTCAGTGCTGCTTTGTATATTACCAAGTAAATATTAAATAAAAACATCTGACAGTATTGATTCTTAATTTTCTGCCTTTGACATTCTCTTGCATATAGATAGAGGTATTCGGTTTTTGGGGAAGATGCGTGCGTGCATGTGTGTGTGTGTGTGTGTGAGTGTGTGTGAAAGAAATTGAAACCAGGGCCTTTACACTGAGCTACCTCTCAAACACCAGCCCTTTTTAATTTTATTTTAGTTCTTTATTTTTATTTTGAGACAAGATCTTAGTAAATCACTATATTTCCCAGACTGGGCTTGAATTTGCAGTTCTCCTGCAGTGCTGAGATTATGAGCATGGGCCACACAGATACTGTCTTTGAAGTTTGTTACTGCTGGGCTTCATGGTGCACACCTGTACCCAACACTGGGGAGGCTGAAGCAGGAAGATTGCTGCAAGTTCAGAGCCAGCCTGAACTACATAGCTAGACCCTATCTCAAAAAAAAAGTACATTACTACATACATAATGTGGCAATGGCTAAGGCAAAATTACTTAACCTCTGGAAGTTTCTGGCTCATCTGCAAAATAACAGTAATATTCTCTGAAGGTTCAGTGTGAAAATTAAAGGAGAAACTATATATAAAATGACAAAACCATGTGTTTGTGTGTGCCCACGCGCACATGGGCACATAATGGTACTTAGAACTTATTTCTCATGCATTTTTCTCCTAAGTTATCCAGAAAAGGAGGCACTTGGTGGGATAGAAAAAGAAAGCTGGGCTAGAAACAGATGGGGCTGTGAGAAACCAGGAGAATTCTTCAATTGTTATGGGAGATGAAGGAAGTCAAAAACACATTCCAGCCTTCTAGAATGTTCTGTTCTAAATGTAACACATTAAAAGGTAAACCAGCAAGAAGAGAAACCTAGAAAATTTTTCAAAAATGCATTTTTTCTTTTCCCTCCCCTCTCCTCCCTTCCCTTTATTCCTCTCTCTCTCTCTCTCTCTCTCTCTCTCTCTCTCTCTCTCTCTCTCAAAGTACTGGGCATCATCAAACTCAAGGTGACCTCAAGAATGCTAGGTATGTGTTCTACCACCACACCCCCAGCCTTCCTAAATTATTTCATTAAAAATATTCTAAATGTGGGCTATACAGTGAACTCAAGGCCTGCTTGAACTGCATAGTGAGATCCTGTCTCAAAAAGACAAAAAAAAAAAAAAAAAATTCTAAATGTCTACTTCCTGGGGGTGCTCGATCCATATCAGGACCTTAAGGCTAGACTATTGCCTTCGAAGCTGTCCAGCCACCTGGACCTTGGTGTTCCTGCGACTGACTAATCACCTCTCAGAGTCCTTATAAGACAAGTGTCAGGCTCCTGTGCTGGAGGGACCAGGAATCCGAGTCAGCCCTTGTATTTCTGGAATATCACCAAGATCACTAAGGATCTCTGGCTACCTGAAGAGGAAAGTGCATGGGAACCAGAGCAGCATCACCTACTAAACTGTGTGACCTCGGCTTCACCGCTGCACTCCTCTGAGTCTCAAACCCATCCTCTAAAAATGAGTGAAATGAAAACTCTTCTTTAAGGTTTAGTACAGCGCTCAGAGTATTTGGCTTTCATAAGCCATTAGTTGAACTTAAAAAAACAAAACAAAACCAAAGCACTGATTTTGTGATTTTACAGTTTTGACCAGAAGAGCTCAGGGCTCAGGATTGTGAGGCAGCCAACCAGCTGGTTAAGGCCTCAGGTCAGAGCAGTTGTTTAGAGAGGAAACTGTTTCTTAAGATACTGTGTGAGATTAAAAAGTAGTAATGGTGAAGGAAGCTGGGAGGGAAGTATAGCAGAAGAGTCCTTGTGGAGCACCGATCCCTAAGGACCTTTCCCTCCTCCATTCCCACTCTGACCTTGGTTGGTGAACCTCTTAGTCACAAGGTGCAGAAAAGCCACAGAGCCGTACCTGGGACTGTGAGCCAGAGCCTGCACCCTTGGTGGGGAGGGGCCCAGGTCTGGCCAAATTGAGGCCTCCTACACCAGTCCTTGCCTGATTTTCAGACAGATCCTAGTCTGCTAGAGAACATTTGGAAGAAAATACAGTGTTGGTCTCTTTCTCCTTCCCTGTGGGTCCCTGCATGATATCATGAGCTGTCACACACTGCGCAGTGAGGGAATTCACTGCTGTGTCCTTCCCTCAGGCCTCCCTGACCCTTCTGTTCTTTCCACTAAGATGTGGGCTCTCAGTGCACCAGGACCTCAGAATTTGGGGTCTGCTCCAGCTTGATTGTGGATGTTTCCTAAGGGCCCAAACTTGGCACCCAGGTTGGCACTACTGAGAGATGATAGGCACCTTGCAGAGGTGGGGTGTCTTTAAGACCCTGGAAGGGAATTGTGGGGTGCAGTTCTATTCCTTTGTCCTTTTTGATTCCCAGCCATTGTGGCTGCTTGCCTTACCACATCCCCAACAGCCATGGAAGCAATCACTGACTAGACCCTTCAAAGCTGTGAGCCAAAATCATCCTTTGCTCTGTATAAGTTGATAGGTATCTGAAAAATTTGTTACCATAATCAGAAGCTGACTAACACAAGACCTATGACTGTATCTTCACTGTTTGTTTGTTTGTTTATTTATTTTGCAGAACTCGGGATTGAACTCTGGCCCTGCATACTGAGCTATCTCTCTAGTATCTTCACATTTAAGATGAAAAAAAAAAAAAAAAAATCGGAAAGTCCCATCCAATGTAAGAGACAGGGACCTTCCTCTAGCATTCTCTTTCTCCATCTCTGCACCTCATTTACTCCTTAGAAAGACTTCAACTGCTTCCCTAGGAAAATTGCCATGACCATGATGCACCACCACCTGTGAAAGCCTTCATGTAAAGAGCTTAGTATCAAGGCTTGAAAAAAACAGAAAAAGATAAGATTCTCATAAAATGGCACAAGATATCATTTCCTCATCCACTGTTTGTTTTACCTCAAGTGGAACTTCGTTTTATCTGTTTTCTGTTGCACCTGTCTCCAGAGGCTATCTTTGGATTCTCTTCTTGATAATCCCAAACTTGACCCTCAGGGAAAAATAATACTGCACCCAAATGCAGATGAGTATCTCTGAGATTGAGGCTTATTTTGTTTTTCTTTACATGTAGCTTTTCTGACTCACCTGTTGTTCTTACTTTCCTCTGAGGAGTGACCTCACTGATGGCTCTTCAAGACTTTGCCGCTACACAGCTGGAGGCAGCAGCAGAGTCCTTGGTGCAACCTCCCTCCCAAGCATCAGGAGGCAGCTGCCGGCTGCAAGACGGGGGTAGGCAGGAGAAACTGCATACGCTGGGTGTAGGATGCACGTATCCTAGGAGATGTGTGAAATTATGACTAATATATGTTCACTATGATAAATTCAGGCAGTAAAGATGTTTTTATATGAAGAATACCATCACTCATCTGTAATTCCTATTCATACCTCAGTGTGTATCCTCATGGCCTTTTAAATGTAATCTTGAATATTTTTTCTGCAAAACATAAAATTATAACATAAATATCACTTGGCAACTTAATTTGCTGTTCAATTGACTATTCTCTAAACATCTAACTATGTCAATAGGTAGATGGTCAATATTTTTGTTGTTTTTATAGTATTGTTTCAAGTGGTTCCATAATATTTTTTATAGATTTACCACCACTCATTTAACTGACATCTTAGTTTCCCCCTAGATTCCTGCTACTTTATATAATGTTACCACACCTACGTTTACATACATGATTACCTATGCATTTGTCCAGTTACTTCTCAGAACAAATTCTCAGACATAAAATTGCTGAGCATATCATGCATTCTCAATGTCTTCCCTTGAGCTCATCCCTTACAACTATTCTTTCACCAAATGTCATGGCTTTTAGGATACTTTCAAGTATTATGTATATTATGTATATTCAAGCTTATGTATATTTCCAGCTACCCCAGTGGCCTCTTGAGCTGTGAATGAACAAAGAGAGAGAGACTAGCATGGTGGATGATCTGTGTGTTTCTGCCTTCCTTTGCTTGTGTTGAAGTGTTTATCTATTTAATGCTGCTTTAAAGGCTGTCATTCAAGGAAGCCTCAGCCAGGCGTCAATGGAAGAGGGCTGACAGCAGACAGGTCAGACAGCCTCTGGCTCTGCGCTTCTTCCTGTTGTAGTGCGTCTCTTTCTCTGCACATGAGCTGCTTTCCAGGACCTGCAGTTTCCTGTGCATACACAGCACCTTGTGACCCAAATTCATTTCTTTATGTTCCAGCAATGCGCTGGAGGACTCTTCTCATTTCACAGTAGAATAAACCCAACTCCTTATTCTCAGTCTTTCTTTCTTTGGTTTGGATTGCTCTGTAATCTGAAAATATTAAATAGAAAATTCCAGAAAGATGTTCTGTGTATGTGCATGTGTGGTCCTAGGGACTGAATTTAAGACTTTGCACAAGCTAGATTCACAGCCATTTTTTTTTTTTTTTTGGAGACAGGTTCTTATTAAGGTGCCAGTGCTGGTCTCTAACTTGCAATTCTTCTGCCTCAGCTTCTGAGTGGCTAGTATTATAGGTAAATGCCACCACACTCAGTTTAGCCCATCATAAAATTTTAATTGTGTGAGATCCTGAATTGCATGATTAAGTCTCTCTGTTCTTTTGTGTGGTGCAACCTTATTGTATATGCTACCTTGCCAATAGTTACTTAGTAGCTGCCTTGGTTATTAGATCAAACACCTCTACATTGCAGAACCACAGTGGCAGTGTCCAAGTGACCTTTAGTCTACATAATAGCTCAAGTGCAAGAGTAGTGATGCTGGCAATTCAGACTTGCAAAACAGAAGTCACGGAGTCATAAAGCCAGAAGGGAATTTACATAAAAACATGAAAGCTCTTGAGTTAAGCAGGAAAGAAGAAATGGTATGCTGAGGTTGCTAAGACCTAGGCTAAGAAGCAATCTTCCAGACATGAAATTGTGAAAAGGACAAAGAAACCTGTGCTACTTTTTGCTGATCCACTCAGACTGCAAAAGCTGCAGTCACAGTTTGCCAGAAGTGTTTAGTTAAGATGGAAAGGACATTTGTTAGTTTATAGGATTCAGTACAAGCCTCTGTCTGGGCATCTACCAGGGTCTTGGGACACATCAGCTGTGGGTGAAGGTTTCCTGGTGGTTAGAGCTCTGCTCCATTATTTAGACCTGGTGTGATGAGAACAAATCATGTGGAGCTGGACACAGTAGATAAAGGGAGGGCTGCAAGAAATGAGCATGTTTAGAAGCAAGAGAAAAGCCACCAGAAAGACTGTTTTCTTCTTAGAAAGACTGTTTTCTTCTTGTTTCTTTTCTTTTTTTCTCTTTCTTTCTTTCTTTCTTTCTTTCTTTCTTTCTCTCTCTCTCTCTCTCTCTCTCTCTCTCTCTCTCTCTATATATATATATATATATATATATATATATATATATATATATATATATATTTGGTACAGGGTCTCACTATGCAGCTTGGACTCCTAGTGATCCTCCCCAGCGCTGGGATTACAGGTGTGCACCACCACTCCTGGACTCAGTGGATGGTTCACCTTGCCCAGGGGGAGGGGCCAGTCTGGCATGTGGTGCTAGGGATTGAATCCCACTCCCTGAGCTTGCCTAAGCAGGTGCTTAGTCTGCTGAGCTATCTCCCTGGTGTATTTTCTTCTTGTTTCTAGTTCTACAATCTGTGTACTCTTTTGACATAAGAGAGGCAGAGAGGAAGCCTAGGGAGAAAGGAACAGTTGACTGTCAAGTTCTAAGATTGCTCCAGGGAATGGATGGATGGAGACAAGGTTCAGGTTGGCCTCATGGGTGGGATCATGCCTTCGAGAATCTGGGTGTGCTGCTGATAAAATAATAAAGGTCAATGAAGTAGAAAACCTGAGCCCATACTGCTCCTGGAAGATCAGGCACACATGCGCTTGGGTTTATTCTTTTATTGTCTCAGATTATTGATGAGAAGGTTGAATGGAATAACATTTATTTGCTTTGAAAATAATATAGCGTACTACTGAAACTTAACATAGGATTTCAGGCCCTCAGATTGTCTTCAGCTTCAACACATATAATTGTAAATTTGAGTGGAAAAGGATAGGTAATTATTAGAAAAACAACTTTCCCAGGTGTGTGATAGGTACCAAGCTATTTTAGGAGCTCAGAGTAAAAATGTCTAGAAAGTTGGTCAGTTTATCTGAAAACAAATTCTCCAATTTTAATTCTTCCAACATATCGGATTTATAGACAGTGTCTCTGTCTCAGTCTCTCTGTCATTCTCTGTCTCTCTGTCATTCTCTGTCTCTCTGTCTGCCTCTCTCTATCTCTGTCTCTGTCTCTGTGTCTATCTCTCTATCTCTCTGTCTCTCTGTCTGTCTCTGTCTCTCTGTCTTTCTCTCTGCACTGGAGAGTGAATTGAGCTACATCCCAATTTTTCTTTTGAAACAAGACCTTCTTTTGAGACAAGGCCTTCTAACCTCTAAATTGCCCACACTGGATTCAAATTTCTTGTTCTCTCTCAGTTTTCCTTAATGCTGGGATTATAGGAATGTGACATCATGTTACTGCTGCAGACAGCTTCCTTTAAAAGTAAACTTTCCATTTCCAAGGATGGCCCACCTGAAGCTGTGAAGAGAGTGACTGCAGAGAAGACATGGGATTAGCTCTGACTACCACCACTTAAGAGGTGGAGAAACTAAAATCACAAACTTAGAACCCCTGATATGAGGCTTTAAGCCAGACTTTTCCCACTGAGATTCTGGGACATTGGGCACCAGAGGATAGAACCCGTCCCCTTTCCCATCACAGTCAAACACCAAGGGACTCATAAGGATATCCCTTACCCTGGAGTAGAGAAAATTCTGGAAACATTGGCATGCACAAGAGGTGCTGGGACTTCCTACCTGTGAGGACAGATGCATGCTTGAAACTGTGAAAACTACTCATTCAACTTGAGTCACAGAATGTTTATTTATTTGTTTGTTTATTTGGTACAGGGACTCACTATGCAGCTTAGACTCATAGTGATCCTCCTGTCTCAGCCTCCCCAGTGCTGGGACTACAGGTGTGTACCACCTGTCTGGTTTTAGTGGCTGACCAGGCACCCCCAGGTTCCAGGGCCAGCACAGCATGTGGTACTAGGAATTGAACCCAGGTCTTTGCACTTGCCAGGCAGGCACATAGACCACAGAGCTATCTTCCCAACCCCAGTCTCTTAGTTTTTAAAGTCTTTACCCAACATCACACTACTTTGCTGAAAAAAATTTTGTCTGCATTGTAGGTCTCTAGCTCTGGCATTTCTGCTAAAGACTGTTGAGGACAGCAGCTGAGAAACCACCAGCTCCTGCAGTCAGCTGCTGAGCAGTTGGAGCAGCTGAAGCTAGGGATGGACAAGCCACACCTGACCTGGAATGAGGCAGAGAGAAGGAAGGGGACAGGGACATAAAGGTGGCAAGCTAGACGTGGAGTGAATCAAACCCCAAGAGTCAGTATGACCTTCACTAATTAAACCATGAGTTGAAACCAAAGCGAGTAGGTATAGTATTATCCAATGCTTATCTAAGACCCAGGTAAATCTCTAGGCATTTTGTAGTCTGAGGGCCAACATGAGAATAAACCATTTTTGCTTTTGAAATAGAGTAGATTTGGTACTTTATTAAAGGTTTTTCTGAGATTGGTTAGATTTTTTTTTCCTATTGATTTCTGTTTCTACTCCCACTAACTGCTAAAGTGTTAGTCTGAGTTTTGTGATTTCCATACCTCTTCTCTCAGGAGGAGTTACATGTGGCAGGTATACCACCTCTGAATTCTGGCCCTGCCCCGGAAGACTGAGGACATGGAGCATGTGTGGCCTTCTCTTTCTCTTCCTTTGTATGTTCCTAAAACTCCAATGGAAGCTGAGCTGGGCACTTTATCTACAAAAGGTTGGCTTTATTTCATCTTTTAGTAGAAGTACCAGAAGCTTCTGAATCCATTTTAGTATGCCATAATTCAGCCTCCTCTAACACCAAAGAATTTCTCTTTCTCCATGAGTCTGAATTTTCTACTTGGAAGACATTTAGACAGATCCAACCTGTGGCCTACAGGCTGCTTCTCTCTCTCTCTCTCTCTCTCTCTCTCTCTCTCTCTCTCTCTCTCTCTCTCCTCTTTTCTCTTCTTTCTTATGTTATAATAGCAAATATATTTTTAAAAAAGAAAATGTCATTGCTAATATACAGTAACCGTATTCATATATTATGTGTGGCCCAGGATAATTCTTCTTCACTCAGTACGCACTAGACAAGCCAAAAGGTTTGACACATAATCATCCCAAGTGTTTTAAATGTTTGCCTGGCCCTGATGACCCACAAAGAAAACTTGGCGGGGGGGCCTTCTAGAATTGATTTGAAGATGTGTGCAAGGTCTCCTGTTAAGTGACTTACAAAGAAACAGGATTTAACAAATATAAGGAAAGTGTTTTACAAGCAATTTGCCAGATGGCTCTTCTTGGCTTGTCATATTTGCTTGGTTCTGTGACTTATGATTACATTTCCCTGTACAATTCCCACTGGAGCTACAGAGTTAGCAAGAGTGTGTCAGAGGAGGAGTATCTAAATAAATCCCAAGCAAGAAGGGACTTTCAATTCTAAACTTCTTGGTGACTTTAATCACACAGAAGAATTCAGTGCTTTGAAGGATAGCATTTATAAAATCACCCAGAGAGCTTCTGCAGAAGGCTGGAATGCTTTCCACCAAAGAACTAAGCAATTGGATTTGAGCACAGCTTGTGGGTAGTACTGCCCTTACTCACCTCTCCCCAGTGGAGTAATTGTGTTGTTGAGCATGGCAATTCAATGTACTAAAATAGTGCGTGTGTGTGTGTGTGTGTGTGTGTGTGTGTGTGTGTGACACTGGCTTTTCCCAGGCTTCAAGGGTCTCAACGAGGGACAGAAAAATGCCAGAAGTTTCTCAAGGTCAAACATTTTCTACATTTTCCATATGGAAAAGTTGGATGTGGCCTTTCAGTTTCTTCAAGGCAAACAGCTTTTCAACTATAATAGATGAGTGCTTCCACCTGAAGAGAACAGTGGAGAGAATCCTCCTATGAGAGTCAGACATGCTTCCATCTTACTTTGTGTTGACTTTTTCTGAGTATGAGATTGAGCATAGTTCACACTCTGAGGCCTTTGGTAGCAGGTGCTGAGTCTAGGTTGACAGGTGCACCATGGCTGGGATCCCAAATGTCTTCCCAAAGGCCTTTGTGTTGAAGGTTTGGCTGTTGGTGGGCTTCTGGGAAGTAATATGGTCGCATGGAATCTCAAGCAGTGGAACAATCCTCTGATGAGATCTGTTCGGTAGCATTAGTGGGACTTGATAGAAATGAGAAGTGGGGCCTTGGACTGGAGCATGAGGCTGTGGGTTTCTGTGTGCCTCCATCCCCTTCCTCTGGGGCCTCTTTCCTCTTTCCCTTCCTTGCTGTTTCCTAAACTAGAAGAAGCTGTTCTCTACCATGCCCTCTGTCATGTTTCTGTCTTACCACAGCCCCAAAGCAATGCAGGAAGCCAACCACTGGCAGACACTGTGACCTGAAATCTTCCCTCCTCTAAGTCATTTGTTCAGGTACTTGGTCACAGAGATGGAAACAGAAGGTGGGGAGGAAGCAGGGTAAAGAGAGAAGCAAGTGTATTTAGTAAACCCCACAAGTGTTCATCAGTAGCCTCTTATGGGCCTGGTTTTTATTTGTAATTCTATTAAACAGAAATGGACAAGTGTAGTGAATATTTTTTTAGATGAGAAGACTGATATTGGTTAAGTGACTGATATAGGTTAAATGCTTGGGTTTTTCTTAAAATAAACAAAAGAACAAACAAAACTGTTAAGCCTGGAATCAGGAGGGTTGAGTATTCTCTGGTTCCAGCTCAGTCATTAAGATTGTAATGTAAACACTCTAATCTTTTTTTTTTCTTTCCCAACTGTAAAAGGGAAGGAAAGAGATAGTTCTCTTTGAATTATACTTGATGAAGCCTAACCTTTTTGGGGGAATAGGGGAGAGCTAGCTGGAGAGGTAGTGGTATTTTCCTTAGAAAATTCATTACATAGCTACTATGTAAGTACATAGGTGTAAATTATTGATCTTTATCTTCATTACCCAATCCTCTCTTTGTGTGAGTTCTGGGTACATTTAAAGGTCCCCTTCAAATTATGACACTGGCTATTAGTGAACCGATAATGAATAAGAACTTGACTTTCTAGGCAGGCCTCTCAGTACGCAAGGCCGCTCTCTGCTTTCCTATCTCTGCTCTGACTTTTGCTTTCTACTCAGGACCTCAGTCCTTATGACAGTCTGTGGCCATTGCCTTGGAATTTGCTTCCCAGCGAACAAGTCTAAGCGTCTTTCTAATGATGACCCTGCTCCCTGGATACTATTATTGTGCTCTCTTCTCTTTCAGCCCCTGCCCCTGATGTTTTTATTAGTTTCCACCTTTCCTATCTGCCCTCCTCCCTTAGAAAGCAGAATTGCAAGAGCCTGTCTATACCATGTTCTTGGTTATATCTCCAGGGTCAAACATAAAATTCATGATGACAGGCAGTAAATACTTGCCGAGTGAGTGAGCAAGCTTCTCAGCTTCTCTTTCTTTCTCTGTGTCAATGAGCCACCACATTTCTCAAAGCTCCTCAGATGTACCATGCTCTCTCACCCCTACTGCAGCCTTTGCATTGCCACGGAGGGCCCATATCAGTTTCAGTGCCCCCACTCCTAAAGGCTCAGCTCAAGGGTCTCAGCTAGAACCCTGCTGGCCTCCTGTGCCTCTTGTAACCCCTCCCACTGAGGCCAGCCTTTGCTCTGTCAGCCCCAGAGGTCAGAAGCAATGACTGAAGTTATAAGTCACACTGGCTTAGCATGATACCTACTTGGGACCACTGAGTGCTTGTGAATGGATGACTTTCTCTGGAGCTTTTGGATAACCAGACTGTGAATGCTAGCGCTGGCCTTTCGAGACCCTCTTTTTAGCTACCATTGTGTTTTGGGGAAGGCCTGCTGGGGGGACATATGTGGAAAGGCCATTTGGGAGTGGCAGAGCAAAGGTGGTAGTAGGCGCCAGCGCTGCTTTGTCCTAAGGGACACCAGGTTCTGGAAAAAAAGTAAGCTGAGTTTGGCCTTTTATGATTTGTGTAGTAGATTCCCATTCTGCACTCATCTTCAGCCTACGAGCTGAGGAGATGCCGGCAATGTTCTTAGTTCCCGTTGAGCATCTGGTGACGGTCTTAGGAGATCCTAGAGTCGATCACAGACAGGAGCATCAGCCTCGCCCTCTGCGGGTGCTGGCTGCCCGGCTCACTTCACCAAACCTGGGCGGGAGAGCACTGGCTGGCTTGGACAGCGGCACGGCTGATTTCTGCAGTTAATACTAACATTTTTATTTTACTTTAAAATGCTTTTCTTCTTTTTAATTTCTTATACCTTTAAAAAAAAAAAACAAATTCTGCCTGGTTATATCTTGTAACCTAAACAACTAATTTGAAGACGATATTATATAATGTAACAACCATTGCTGACTTCCTATTTCGCTTAGTGAGACTCTATCATGTCTAATTTTTGAAACTATTTTTTCTTCTCTTTAAAAAATAAAATGAAAAAAGACACCACTTTCTTTTAACTCTGTTTGGCACTCCCTAGTTGATCATTTAATACATGTGACAAGTACCCTATTAACTGCAGGTGGGCTATGTGTGATTCTTTTATTAAGAATTATTGTCAGAGGGCAAAATACTCCCACACATCAGGGCTAACTTTTCCTTGCAGGTGATTGTTATCACTGTAGAGCTTTTGAAAAAATAATACTGGTAAAACAATATAGTATTCTAGAACTATTTACTAATCTAAAAATGAATCCCTATTTTGCAAAAAGCTTGAAAACTGTGAAAGCTAGGATAATAAATAACATTTAAGAATGGTCCGAGGCTTGAGGAGAAGTTCAACCTGATTAGGTTTTCAGGATCTGATGGACAGTTTGATTAACAAAGCAAGATTTTCTATAGAGTCAGATGTGGTGAGTGGGAGTCTTTAGATGTTTGTGTCTCCGATGGACCTATCATAGGGCAGTGTGACGGCCCCAGGATGACTCTCCTGAAGGGCTCTGCGAGTGGCCCCCATGGTTCTTCTTTACTCCTACTGCGCTTTGTAGGTTACTCTAGCTTTATCTTCTACTGTTAGCATTTTATTTTTCCTATTAATTTCAAACTACTTGAAGAAAGGGCTTATAGTTTACATATTCCCACAACTCCTGCATAATTGGGCACAGAGGTTATAATTCAGGACACCGGCCCAGATGCAGGCTTTGAATTTGCTTGTGGTTAGAACATGTGCTCAGTGTCCACGTGCTGGAAACTCAGTTCTCAGTGCGGCAGTTTTGAGACCCGGGGCCCACTGGGAAGTGTCCTGGCCAGGGACTGCACACTCGTGACTGGGTTAGAGAGCTTATTGTGAGTGTGAGTTTGTTTTCAAGCAATCTGAGCTCTCTCGCTGCTTGCCCTCTGCCTTCCTCCAGGGGATGATACAAGAAGAAGGCCCGCACTAATGCTTACACCGTGATCTTGGACTTTCTGTGTCCAGAAACATTAACTAAACACATTTCTCATCTTTATAAATTACCTAAGCTCAGATATTTTGTTATAGTAGAAAAAATGGACTAAGACACATATAGGCAAGATCTCTTAAAATCAAATGTGAAGAGGAAAAATAAACTCACAAAGCAGTGATCAATTAGATACCAGTTTATAACAAGGGATTATGCTCATGCTGTTTGTCGAATATTTCTGAATCTTTCCACTTCTGGGCATGTTTTCAGATTATACTTCCCTGTTCCCCTTGTGGAGCTATGTGATGAAATCTGAACATTGGATTATTTGTAGAAATGTTGGGTCAAATCTGGACTAAAGCTAAGATAATCAATAATCCTAGTTTATCTGATACTGATGGTTTCTGCAGCATGTGGGGTTTATATGCTAAACTAGTAGAGCTTTCAGCAAATTAGGACAGTTGTCATGTCAGCTAGAGCGTGTTTCTGCTGCTCAAGATCCCCTACAGCTCTCTCTCCTAGAACACAAAGACTGGCAGCATTCTAGGTAGTGGGCATTGCCTTATCCTAGACCCTTGGATCACTGAAGGGAGCAGGACCCAAGATGAGCATGTAAGCATCAGCAATAAGTAAAACTTGGCACTTAGACTGTGGAGTTGAATTATTATAGAATGGTGCAGTTTATGCTGACTAAGGCATGGATTCAGATAGCAGCTGGACTGACAGAGGAAGCACCATTCCTTAAACTGGGGCTGTAAGCATGACCCAGGGCTGTGCCAGGCAACCTGGAATGTGTGGTCCCCCTGCCAGTGGGATTACTTGGGACTGTCATGGGCTCCTGATGGCCAACTCCCATCCTTCCCAAGCCTCCTCGCCTCCCCCAACTACTTTGCCTTTTCAACACACTCGTGCAGATGGCTGCCTCACTGGGTGTAGATTCAGGCTAGTTTAAATTAAAAACATTGTTTCTTGGGCTTAAATATCTTGGACTTCTGGGCTGTGTGTGTTGTGCTTTTCCTCTAGTCATTTTTCCCATGTTGTGGTGTTGAAGGTATAACTTGCTTTCAGAGTTATATTCCATTATTATATTAAATATAACAATGTCTGGTATGAAAGACCTAATCTACTTCATTCTAATTTCTCTATCACAAAATAAACAGGATACATTCCACTTTTAGGAAACACTATCACACAAATGCAAGGCATCTGAATTTTTGAAAAAAATTATTGTTATTGGTAAGGGCGGGGTGGGAATGAGGGTGGGGGGAAGAAAAGGGAAAAAAAAAACCCGTGGGAGTATAGGGCATATTCTCATAAACTCGTTTTAGGAACACAGTGGAAGAATTTACAGAACAGATCAAGCAAGCTGGAATTTAGCCAACATGCACAGCTCTATCCTCGTATCGGTGGGAAAGCATTCATCTCGAACACAAGAACCTTCTATGCTGACATTTCTGACTGCTCTGGGATATAGGAAATGTGCTTTGTTTGCCATTTTTAAAAATTCTGAATTCTATAACCTTGAGACCTTCAGCCAATAATTTGGATGAAGGTCTGGGAACTCCCAAGGCCTCTGGAGTCACTTGCTCAGGCTGTAGTGGCCCTCATACCTCTTTAAAACAAGACCAGTGGGTGCTTTTCTTTTTTCTTCTCTCCCTCTTTCTTTTTCCTTTCCTCCCTCCTCTCCCTTTTTCTTCCTGCCTTCCTTCCTTCCCTCCTTCCTTCCTTCCTTCCTTCTCTCCTTCCTTCCTTCCTTCCTTCTTTCCTTCTTTCCTTCCTTCCTTTCTTCCTTCCTTCCTTCTTTCCTTCCTTTCTTCCCCCCTTCCTTTCTTTCAACTCTTGCTATATTACCCTGGCTGGTGTTGAACTTGTGGGCTCAAATGACCCCATGATTCCTGGGTCTCAATTAGTTCAATAGCTGGGACTACATGTGTGTACCACCATGCATGGATTGACCAATGTCATTTAAAAAATCCTTGCTTCCTCTTTGCCAAACTTCACAGGCTGGAGTTTGAAAAATATTTTATATTCAATGGCTTTATAATGTTGAGTTAAGGACAGCTCACCAGTGACACAAACAAATCCTGCATGACAAAATCCACTCCTTCACATCAATGTGCTGTTGCTTCATTCATGGTATTATATGTAACAGATTTAAGAAGACAGAGTTTGTCTCATTTACTTTTCTCTCATTGCTGGGACAAATACCTGACACCCAAAATAAAGGAAGGAAAGGTTTATTCAGCTCACAGTTACTGGAGGTTTCAGTCCATACTCAGCAGGCTCCAAGGCAGACTGGCAGGGCAGAGAGCAGCAATTCATGGTGGCAGAAAAGCAACAACATAGTGACAGAAGCAACCAACCAAGCAGGGCAACAGAGAGCAACAGATCAGCTTATGTAGTGTGTACTGTGCTGCATTAGTTGAGTTAATGATTTTAACAACTATTCTTTCATTGAAATCTCACGATAACTCCATAAAGAAAATATTATCATCCTTATTTCCTGGATAAGTAAATAGATACTTAAAGAGACTGAAAAATCTTGCCCATTATCTCTGTTGAATAACGAGCAACACCAGTAACTCCATCTCTGCCCGTTAGACTCTGAAGGCCTGGTTGTGAGTGGGCTGTTCCCACCAGGATAGACAGGAGATACACATAGGCTATTAGAGAAAACCAATATATGCCACCTCCAAACGTGGAACTGTTGAGGGAAAGATATTTTAGATTCAGAGGAGCACTCTGTATTGACTGTTTGCCTAAAAGCAAGACAGGACAATTCCTGCCTCCCCACCCCTTCTTCCACCTGAAGACATGGTGTAAATTCTCCATATACCCCGTATCATCTCAGAGATGCCGCCAGAGGATTCCAGAGCAGATGCACTCCTCCCTATCATTTTCCCACCTTGGGAGGCTAAAACTGCTTTTGCTCCATCTTGTCACTTCTCTAAGACTTATTGTTCCTTGTTGAAGACAATTTATAGGCTGTCTTGGAAGCAGTGCTTAGAGTGACCTTTAGATTGAGATTTCTCCTACCTGATGTGGCCTGTTTTTCTCTTGTTAATCTACCTTTTGATAAATAAATCTGTCTCAACTATAAATTTATGGTTGTTGGGGGAAATAAGTCTATTTCTTCACTGCCCTGTGAATACGTTATGTGACCTAGGGAGAGACTGCATCTTTAAGCAGCGCTGCCGACAGATCCTTTACCCAAACTTTTGACATCTCTTGACTTGCTTTAGGTTTTCCTGGACTCTCTTCTTCCAAAGAGAGATTGGCATTGAGAATCTCTAGAGTGCAATAAGCTGAGTTTGTACTTTATTGAGGGAGAATTTGTGGAGATGTTACAGCAGTGGTGGAGAAGGTTGGAGTTTCTCGATCAGGAGGGCCATGGAGAAGCCCATGCTTGATGTGGTTGGTAGCAGCCCACTTCTTTTCTGGTAAAATTCATCCTCTGTCTACCCAGATGGAAAAGTCAGTCTACCTTTAGAAGGAATTCTAGAGAATCTCTCATACTGGAGAAGTCAGCCATTTGATTACCTTACAAAAGCCCAAATGCTGTAACCGTATTTGTTGAAAGAGTTTAAATGGTAAATAATCCAG
Source organism: Capromys pilorides (assembly GCA_004027915.1). NCBI lineage: Eukaryota > Metazoa > Chordata > Mammalia > Rodentia > Capromyidae > Capromys > Capromys pilorides. The sequence continues at coordinate 8,499 of PVKN010003380.1, read as the reverse complement.
AAAATCAAATTGTGGATTCAGATTTTTAGAAAGAGATTTTCTCTCTCCACTGCATCCTTTGAGGCAAGGTAAGTACTTGAAGTGGTTAATTTTGATACTTTGATTCAATATAATTTCATTTTGCAACAAATACTTTAAAACTTTTGTGTTCTATGTGTTACTTTTGTTACTTTAAAAATAACATTATTATAACAATATATTTTTGAGACTTGAAACTAAAACCTGTTACCATGTACTGGAAGTAGTGTGTGTATGTTTGTGTTTGCCCCTGACCACAAGACCTACCTCTGTGACCCCCACCTCTACCCTAGATAGCTTGGCTAACATATCCAGTTACCTATAACAAAGTACTATTTATAGTACAAAGACAATTTCTTATTCCCTTAACTGAGAAGCATTTTGCTTTCTATATTTTTCATTTATATATAGCCATAGTAAGTATGTATCTGCCTCTGATCTTGTCTCCCTGGAAAGCAAGAAACTTTTCTAGAAGTTTCCCAGTCTATATGAGCACACACACACACACACACACACACACACACACACACACACATGCACATTTATACCAGTTGAAATAAAACAAAGACCAGAACTAAAGTATGCATTGGGTTGTGCTCCTGGGGGTGAGCTACCCATCCTATTCATCAGCTTTTTCCTTGGATTAAGAGTTCTTCTGACTTCTCACTTGGGGCTTTTGTCCCTACTATTTCCTTTCACCTCTTTCCTATAGATATTCCTGTTTATTTCTGAGTTACAAACATTTACTTCTCTTCCTTCTCATTTCTTTTCCAGGTTAATATCAGATGACAGTGTGCTACTTTCAGCCAAGAAGCAGGAGCACAGGACAGATGGGTCAGGCGAGGAGGGAAAGAGGAGGCAGGTGGGTGCTGCCTGGGAGAAGTGACCCCTGTGGTCCTGCTAAGCTGGGATCTGCAGCTCACGGACCATGGAAGACAAACATCTTACAAGGTGGTGGCTTTGTGGCCCCTCAGGGCACCATGACCCTGTTACTGCTGGGGCTCATGGCTTGCTTCTTCCTTTTGATGACTCATAGCCCAGTGCTCCTTGAGGGCCCCCAGTAGCTTTGAACAGTTTCCTTTCACTCAGAGAAAAGTGTTCTGCCCAGGAAAAGGGAATCTGAAGTGAAAAAGCAGCATCTGAGCTCTCAGCCTGCTAGTAATCTCTGGTATTTTTAGAGGCAGCACGAATTACAGCTACTTTTTTAAAAAAATAATTTACTCTGTTTTCCCACTACTGCTCAGTTTTAGTCAGAATTAAATGCTGCTGCTTCTCCTCTCTGGTTTCCCAGGGCGCTGAATCAGACTTGGTAGGGGAGGATGAGGCCACGGATGCATTAGCGTGGCTCCCTCAGAGGGCAGGCTCACGTGGCTCTCAGTGATCTGATTTGAGACTTGCAGGCCTCAACGTCACTGTCAGGAAACACACTTGATTTTTCCTGAAAGAAAAAGTTCCATGGACAAGGTCATCTGGCTGTTTTTGATGATGTTTGTCATATGGCTTCAAATATGGTGACTCACAGTCACAGGTCAGAATCAACCTACTTCCTATCATTTATTGGAAATGAGTTCCCACCCACAGGAGGGCTGTCTGCCTCCTGTAAATCACGGCTTGGGAGCCTGGCACTGAGGAAATAATCTTTAATGACACAGTCTCCAAAACAGCCCAGGCGTGCTGTTTTGTTGTGTTTACTTTCTGTTTCTTTGTTTTGATTCACAACAGAGCTTTTGCTAATATTTTAGCCCTTGAATGAGGTGCAGAGCCATTGGTGATGGACACAAATTTGAATTCTCTCTTTCATCCTGGAAAAGGGCCGGGTGCCTATGGCAGCGCAGAAAAGCCTTAGGGGACAAAGAGAAGGTGGCATGTGACTACCCTCTCTTGTCCTCTTCTCTGGTGAACATCCCTGAGGTAGGTGGAGACTTAATGAAGACCCCCACGTCCTGGACCCACATTCACAGCCTACTTTACTTTCCTGTGGTGCACTATAGCTGTGCCTCCTGTGTGTGTCTTGTGGAGTAGATAGTCCATGCTGTCCAACTCTAACATTAGTGACTTCTTCCCTTCCAAGAAAAATTCAAAAAAAGAATGTGAATCTCTATCTAAACAGTATAGAAGTAAGAAGTAAGGGCCAGGGTTTTAGCTCAGCAGCATAAGCATTTGCCTGGCAAGCAGAGGTCCTGAGTTTGATCCTCAGTGCCAAATATATATATATATATATATATATATATATATATATATATATATATATATATAGCATATAGAAGTGGGACACACAGCCATTGCAAAAACCATTCTATCAGTGTCTCCTAGACAAATGCTAGATGTTCAACAGGTATGCTGCTGAGAAACAAAATCCATTAAGGTGAGCTACCTGATATAAAAACTAGACAAGTGCACAGTGACTCCAACACACTCAAAATTCCTCTCTCTGTCTCTGTCTGTGTCTGTCTGTCTGTCTGTCTGTCTGTCTCTCTCTCTCTCTCTTTCAGTAGACAATAGAACAGTTCAGCAGAGTGAGCTCCCAGGCTTTGTTAACTCTGCTATCTTCCAACTCATGACTCCCAGAATTGCTGTGAAAGTCACCTCCTCTCTAGCTGGAGGGAAGAAAAGGTCATGGAAGAGAGTTGTAACCCTCCTGCCCATGTTCTGCCTGCCTGAGTCAGCCCCATGGCCATTGAGTGGAACGGAACCTGCGAGATGCATCTAACTCTAGTGACAATTCTGCACTATGGTTGGGGATCTGGGCTCTTGTTACACAGACAGCTGTATTTCTCTTATAAGATTTTCATATACCACCTTTTGAACCCACATATATATGGCATTACACTGTTACGTATGTGCTATCTAGCTTAATTCTCACAGGTAACCATTTGTTGTAGATATTCTCAATACATTTTATAGAAAAGATATTGAAGCTCAGAAATTGAATTTTTTTTTTAAATTTTATTTATTTATTTATTTATTTTTGCAGTACCTGGGATTGAACTCAAGACCCTGTGAAGCACTTATTCTGCTGAGCTATTTCCCCAGGCCCTCAGAAATTGAATTATTTAACAAAGGTCATTTTTTACCGAGCAAATTTATAATTGGAAATCAAATTTTGGTGTACTTAATTCTAAAACTCAATGCTTCTAATTTTTAATGTTCTGATTCCCTATTTTATTTTATTTTGAGGTGAGGGCTTGCCAATTTTACAATAGCATCAAAGAGAATATATAGGATTCCGAGTAGTTTTGATGATTTTTGCACTATCTTTTACAATAGTAAGACCTTGATAGCGGGGCCTTACTTCTGCCTTTATTATCTACAATCTAGAGCAGCACAATCATTCCCGAAGACTTGAATATCATTAACAAAAGGTGATTGAGCCCATGCATTTCATCTCAGCACAGGAATCTTTTGTGTCCTCCCCAGTCCCAGTACTGGAGATTGAACCCATAGTTCAGCCCTGTTCGGTCTCATTAAGTCTCTAAGTTGTTCAGGCTGGGCTTGAACTTTGGATTTTTCTGGCTAAACATCCCAGTGTCGAATGTTGGGAGTGCAAGTGTGAGCTACATTAACCTATTCTATTTTTTCTTGTAAACCAACCATTTACTTGAGAGAGAGTATAACAGTAACTGAAATTACATTAGAAGCAGCACACATTTAAAAGACCAGAACGACAGGTATTCCAAGCATAGTTTTAGTGTTACATATTGCTATCATCAGTGTCAAAAACCATCTGAGGTTTCTTAGGACCCTTGTCTAATTCATACTGCGCATATAATTGCATAGTTTTGCTCCTGCTATGTTTCCTCTCTTTTCTGTTTCCAGTCACTTTGCTGTTTAACCCTTAAGTCTTTGATTTCCCTCAGCTGTGTTATGCCTCTCCGTTTTTATTTCTTCTTTTGACTTCTTACACTAGGGAGACTAAATGATATTTACACATGTATGTCTGGTTTATTTCACTTATGAGTATATGTTCAAGATACATCCATTTATATATGAAGTCTTCTAGCTTATCATTCTTCATAGCTGAGTAATATTCTATTGTATAAAAATACCACATCTTTTTCAACCATTCTTCAGATGATGAGCATTTTGATTGTTTCTAAGATTTGGCAATTACGAATTGGGCTGCTATAAATACAGGTGCACAGATATCACTATGACATGATGTTTTCAGTTCTTCTGGGAAAATTCCCAGTAGGAGGATAGCTGAATTGAATGGGATTTCCAGTTCTAGTTTTTTAAGAAGCCTCCATACTGCTTTCCATAATTGTTGCACCAATCTGCATTCCCACCAGCAGTGGAAAAGGGTTCCTTTTTCCCCACAGCCTCTCCAACATTTGTTGTTGGTTGATTTCTTTATGATAACCATTCTTTCTGCTGTGAGATGGTATCTAGGTGTTGTTTCAATTTGCATTTCACAAATGGCTAGTGATGTGGAGCATTTCTTCATGGATTTGTAGGCTTGTTGAATTTCTTTCCTTGAGAAGTGTGTGTTCATCTCAGATGCCCATTGCTGGACTGGGTGTTTGAATTTTGGGACCCTAATGGTTTTTAGTTCTTTATAAATTCTAGATAGAAGACTTTAGTCCAAATAATTATTAGTTAAAATCTTTTCAAAAATTGTGGGTTGTCTTTTCACTTTGTTGGTAATTTCTTTTGAGGTGAAAAAACTTCTTAGCTGCAGGAGATCACAGTTGTTGATTCTTTCAAGTGTCAAATGTGCGTTTTGATTTTTGTCTATGAACTCTTGGCCTACTCTGATGTTTTCAAGATTTTCTCCCACTTTCTCTTCCAGGAGATTTAGTGTTTCTCTTTTAATGTTTAGATCTCTAATCCATTTAAACTTTAGTTTAAATGATAGACCTGGGTCAAGTTTTAGTTTTCAGCATGTGGAGGTCCAGTTTTTCCAGCACCATTTGTTAAAGAAGCTATCTTTCCTCCAGTAAATATGTTTAGCCCCTTTGTTGAAAATAAGGTGGCTGAGTGTGTTTGTATTTGTTTCTGCATCTTCTAAGCTATTCCATTGATCCTCAGGTCTATTTTTTTTACCAGTACCATGCTGATTTTATCACTGAAGCTTTGTAGTATAATTTTAGGTCAGGAATTGTATTGTCTCCTGCCTTATCTTTGTTGCCCGGGATTGTCTTTACAATGCTTGGTCATTTTTAGCTCCAAATAAATTTTAGGAATGACTTCTCCAGGTCTGTGAGGTATGTTGATGGTATTTTGATAGGAATTGCATTAAATCTGTAGAACAATTTAGGGAGTATGGCCATCTTCACAATGTTGTTTCTTCCTATCCAGGAGCAGAGAATATCTTTCCATTTTCTGAAATCCTCTAGGATCTCTTTTTCAAAGTACTGTAGTTTTCATTGAAAAGCTCTTTTACTTCTTTAGTTAGGTTAATTCCTAAGTAGTTCATTTTCTTTGATGCTATCATAAAAGGTACTGTTTCTCTAATTTCTCTCTCAGTGTGTTTGTTATCTGTATAGAGAAATGCCACTGACTTTTGTGTGTTGACTTTGTAGCCTGCTATGGTACTGAATTTGTGTCTTAATTCTAGTATCTTCTCAGTGGAGCTTTTTGAGTCTTTCAAGTAAATTATCATGCCATCTGCAAATAATGATAATTTAACTGCTTCTTTACCTCTTTTTATTCCTTTTATTTCTCTCTCTTGTCTAACGGCTATAGCTAATAATTCCAGAACTATGTTGAATAGGAGTGCTGATAGAGGACATCTTTGTTTTGTACCAGATATGAGAGTAAAAGACTTCAGTTTTTCCCCATTTAGAATTATGTTAGCTGTTGGATTGTCATAGATGACTTTTATCAGATTGAGGTAGAGGCCCTCTATTCCAATTTTCTGTAGGACTTTGAATATGAATTAGTGTTGGACTTTGTCAAAAGCCTTTTCTGCATCAATTGAGACAATCATATGATTTTTGGCTTTAGCTCTATTGATATAGTATATTACATTTATAGATTTGTATATATTGAACCATCCTTGAATCCCTGGGATGAAACATACATGGTCATGGTGTATGATCTACTTGATGATTTGTTGTAGTCTACTGGTGAGAATTTTATTGAGAATTTTTTCATCTATGTTCATGAGAGAAATTGGCCTGTAATTCTCTTTTATAGTTGTATCTCTCTCTGGTTTTGGTATCAGTGTAATACTTGCCTCTAGGAATGATTTTGGGAGGATTGTTTCCATTCCAATTTCATTGAAGAGTTTGAAGAGTATTAGGCTATTGTCTTCTATACATTTCTTGTAGAATTCAATGGTGAATTCATCAGGTCTTTGACTTTTCTTTGTCGGTAGGCTTTTTGTTACATTTTGTATTTCATTGGCTGTTATTGAGTTGTTGAGAGTTCTTACATCTTCTTGATTCGGTTTTGGTCATTTATACTTTTCTAGGAATCTGTCCATTTCTTCTGTCTTTTCAATTCTGTGAGAGTAAAGATTCTCAGAACAGCTATTTATGATCCTCTGAATCTCTGCTGGGTCTATAGTAATTTCACCCTTTTCATTCCTTATTGCTTGAATTTGAGTCCTTTCTTTCCTCTGTTTGATGAGGTTAGCTAGGGACTTATCAATTTTATTTAATCTTTCAAAGAACAAGTTTTGATTCATTAATTCTGTGTATTGTTTTCTTTGTCTCAATTGAATTAATTTCTGCTCTAATCTTTATAATTTCCTCCCATCTTTGGGCTTTTGATTTTGTTTGCTCTTCTGTTTCTAGTCGGTTTAGGTGTTTCATGAGAGTATTTATTTGTTCCTGTTCTATCTTCTTAACACGTGAGTTCAAAGCTACAAATTTCCCTCTAAGAACTGCTTTCATTGCATCCCATAAATTCTGGTAAGTTGTGTTTGAATTTTCATTAAATTCTACATATTGTTTAATTTCTTGTTTAATTTCATTTCTAACCCACTGGTTACTGAGAAGTGTGTTGTTTAATTTCCATATATTTCTGGGATTCTTTTGGTTTCTTTTGTCATTTATTTCCAATTTCATTGCACTGTGGTCAGATAATATACATGGGATAATTTCTGTTTTCTTGCATATTCTTAAGCATGACGTATGGACTAATATGTGGTCTATTTTAGAAAATGTCCCATGTGCAGCTGAAAAAATGTGTATTCTGAAGTAGTTGGGTGGAATACTCTGTGTATGTTCACTAAGTCCAGTTGTTCCAGGTTCTGTTTCAGTTCTGCTACTTCTTTGCTAATTTTTTGTCTGCTTGACCTATCCTTTTCAGATAGGGGAGTGTTAAGGTCTCCTGTTAAGATTGTGGTATTGGATATTAGATTTTTTATGTCCATTAAGGTTTGCCTTATATAACTTGCTGCTCCCGTGTTTGGTGCATACATATATATGAATGTTACCTCTTCTTCTTGAATTTTTCCCCTAACCAGTATGTAGTAACCTTCTTGGTTTGAAATTTAGTGTGTCTGCAAACAAGATTGCTAGCCCTGATTTTTTTTTTTTTTTTGATGTTCTGGAGCTTGTAATATTGTTTTCCATACTTTCACTTTTAGCCTATGAATTTCTTTATGAGTTAAGTGTGTTTCTTGTATACAGCATATGATTGGATTTTGCTTTCTTATCCACTCTGCCAGTCTATTTCTTTTAATTGGAAACTTGAGACCATTTACATTGATGGTTATAATTGAAATGCATTGACTTATGATTGACACAAGTTTTACTTACTACTGTTTACCACTTTTTCTCCTGTGTTTATTTGGCTGCTCTATTTGGTGGGTTCTTTCTGTTCTCATTTGTCCAGTTTGGGTTGTTTTGGTCCCTCTCTACATTTTTTTTTTAGTATACTTTATAGAGTTGGCTTTGACGTCATGAAATTCTTTAGTTGTTCCTTGTCATGAAAGTATTTCACTTCTCCCTCATGCTTGGAAGAGCGTTTTGCGGGATATAGCAGTCTGGGCTAGAATTTGTTTTCATGGAGAACTTGAAGCACTCTGATCCATGCTCTTCTAGACTTTATGGTTTGTGAAGAGAAATCTGCCATTGTTCTGATGAGGTTTCCATTAAATGTGATCTGTTTCTTTTCTCTAGCAGTTTTTAGTATATATTATTCTTTTGCTAGATTTCTGGGATATTGACTCTTATATGTCTCGGAGTGTTTTTAGTTGGGTTGATGTTATTTGAAGTTCTATATGCTTTAGTTACTGAATATCCAATTGTTTTCTCAAATATGGGAAGTTTTCTGCTATTACTTCTGCCCATATTCTTTTTATATCATTTATATTGACTCCTTCTTTCTCATTGATTCCTATTAATCTCACATTGTTCATTTTTGCATCATCCTGAAGATGTTGAATTATTTTTTCCTGCATCCTAGTTGATTTTAAGAGATCCTTTCTTACCTTTTCACTAGCTGCAACAGCGTCTTCAAGATCTGAGACTCTATCTTCACTTTCATTCATATAGTTTTGCCAGCTTGTGATTGAGATTTTATTTTCTT
>PVKN010003379.1:0-37572 GCA_004027915.1 Capromys pilorides | reverse complement strand
CCTAAGAACTTAGATTTAGTGATGGACAGAATTTTGATCCCTACACCAAGTGAACCAAATTAATCCAAATCCAGCAGAGAATTCAAACCAAGGGAACAGGTAGAGAAAGAAGCAGATTTGAAAAGTAACTGCTTTTGAGTTTGGGTTAGGCAGTGTCTCTCACAATCACTATCACCATGTGTTCCTCTTCCAGCTTGCCTAATGTCCTCAGTGCCGACTGCAGATACTGCTGTGAGAAGTCGCAGGGTGGGAAGGCATAGAGCATGCCCGTGATGTCTCTGCCCTTGGACCCCCCCACCGGCAGGCTGATCACCCCTGCGGCCTGCTTCTGTTTCAAGTAGGAGACCAGGTTCCTGAGAAGCCGCCTCTGCAGGCCTGGTTCCACTGCGGCCACCGCATCAGTGCCAGGCCCACTGGGGGCTGCTTGCGTGGCTAGGAGCACAGCATAGCCATCGGGACTTCCCTGCTTGATGCGTCGCGTGACCTCGTCAAGCTTGGGCTGGTCCAGCCGAAGGCGCTGAGCGATCTTCAGCTGGGTCAGCTTGCTCCCAGAGGAGTGGTCTTTGAGAAGACCACTGATAACTCCCTGGTCTCCCTCTAATATATGCATTGATGTTGGGAAACAGCTGTTTTTCAACACTAAAAGCCCATTCCAACCCAACTGCAGAGTCTGAGCATACTCTGAAAGAGTCTTAAGCTTTTTGGTCTCATGTTTTGGCTCTTCGAGAGGCTTAGGCTCGGCCTCAGAGGTCCGGTGATTGCGCTCGCTCTCTCTTGTCTTCTTCCCATGGGAAGAGTCTGGAGGTTCGTGGTGGTGGTGGTGGTGGCTCCGCTCCTCAGGCCCGTACCTGCTGTTGCTGAGGGAGTTGCTGCCTGACTCCTTGTTCCCTTCACCAGAGTGGTTTTCCTTGCGGCTGCGTTCAGGGGTGCGGTCCAAGCCACGATCGGTCTGCTGCCCACCACCCTTGGTCCTGCTCCGCTCCTCATATGGAGAATGGGTCCTCCCTCGGTCGCTGGAAAGGCTCCTCCGTTTGCGCCTGTCTTCCCAGGGCTTAGACATGCTTCTGTCCCCTTCCCCGCCCCAGCGTTCACCACTCCGGCTGCGCACTGAGCGACTATAACCCTCCAGACTGTTTCTGCGGTCAGAACTTTTACTGGGGCTGGTCCAGTCCCCTTCCAAAAAGGTCCTGTCTCGGTCTGAGTATAGAAGGTGTGGAGGGGTCCTATCTCGCACTCGCAAGTCTGCATCCAGGGTTCGGTGCCGGGTATAGCCATCTGTGAGAAGCTCATAGTGCACAGGAAGGGGTGTGGGCTGGTACTGTTGGGGATACCGAGTCTCTTCTGCTTTGGCAAAATCTACCCGGAGCCTGCGGTCAGGACCACCCAAAGGAAAGCCCCTCATTTTTGCACAGGCCGCCTGGGCTGCATCCAAGCTTTCATATTGGATGTAGGCAAAGCTATCTCCTTTGACATGGTCAATGGTCCGAATGCTTCCAAAGCGATCAAACTCCCGCGCCAGGGCTGCCAGGGAAGTGTTGGGTCCTAGGCCACCCACCCAGAGGCGAGTCGTGGGGTTGGCCTTGCCATAACCTATTTTAATGGGATTTCTGCCAATAACGCGGCCTGACATGGCCACCTTGGCTCTGTGAGCCATGTCCAGGTTCTGGAACTTGAGGAAAGCATAGGCCCCACCCTGCCCTCGGGCAGGCCTCTTGATAACCACCTCCTCAATGATACCGTACTTCTCAAAGGCCCGGCGCAGCTCCACCTCGGACACGCTGTGGTCCAAGTTCCCGATGAACAGGTTTCGAGTGGCCCGCTGGTCGTCCTCAGGCATCAGGTCCTCTTCACACACAGCCGGGTAGCCGTACGGGCGCCCGCGGTCGTCATACAGCCCGTAGTAGTCTAGGGCCCGCTCCCGGGACAGTCCCACAGCGGCGGCGGCGGCGTCCAGGGCAAAGGCTGCAGCGGCGTGCCGGGCTCGCGGCTCACGCAAAGGTGGAGCAGCGACCGGCGACAGCGAGCGCTGCTTGTACTGGTAGCCTCCGTGCAGCGGCAGGTAGCCAAGCGGGTCGGGGGGCGCGGGAGGCCCCGGGGGCGGCGTGGTGGCGGCGGCACTACTGCTGCTGCTTCTCCGGCTACTCCCGCCGCCGCCGCCGCCGCCGCCGCCGCCGCCGCCGCGCAGGTACACCGGCTCCACCTTGAGCGGTCGGTCGTAGAGCAGCAGCTGGCGGGCCAGGGCGTGCTGGCGGGCCTCTCTCGCGTCCTGCGGATGCCGGAAGTTCACGTAGGCCACGCGCCCCAGCTCCGGCGTGTGCGACAGGCGCAGGCTGATCTCGCCGAAGCGCTTGAACTGGTGGAAGAGCCGGTCCTCCAGGTGCTCGGCGGGCAGCGCGGGGCTCAGGCTGCTGATGAGCAGCGTCTTGTACTCTGGCGCGGCTGCAGAGCCGGGACCTGCGGGCTCCACTCCGGGAGGCGGGGGCGGCGGGGGCAGCGGAGAGGCGCGCGGAGACGCGCCCGAGGCGCCCGGGTCCCCCGAGGCCTTGCCGCCGCGTCCCCCGCCGCCGGCTCCGGAGCCCGAGGAGCGTCCGCTGCTCGCGCGGTGATTTGCTTCCCCCGCGCCGCGGCCGTCGCGATGTCCTCCGCCGCCGCCCCCGCTACCGCGGGGCTTGTCGCGGGCCCGCGCTGGAACTGGGTGTTTGGCGCCGCCGGAGGCCTTATGCACCGCTCGCCGCCCGCCCGCCTCCGCCTCTCGTTCGCGTTCCCGCGGCCGCTTTGCCGACGACGACGAGCCACGCCCGCTCGGGCTGGCGTCTCGCTCGCTCTGCCGCTTCATGGCGCCAGCGCGGCGGGCGGGCGGCCCGCTGGTCCTTCACAGCGGCGGCGGCGGCGGCGGCCCAGGAGGCAGCGCCCCCGGCGCCGCCATCTTGGACAAAAGGACTCGGCGCGGCGGTGGCTGTGGGGCGGGGCGGGACCGTGCTGAGGGGCTGGGCTTTGCGTCATCACGCTGCGACGGTTTCCCCACGTGACTGCGAAGTAGAGGCGGTGGCTGCGCCAGATCATGTCACGTGATCCAGTGACAAGCGGACCAGAGAAGCCAGGCCTCCACCTCTGGCGCCACCGTGCTGTTAGGTCCGTGAATAGTCGAGGCCCTGCGTCGCGACCGGAGCGCTCCCAAAAGGCCTCTGGCAGAACGACCTAAGCTAGCTTGGTGGTGACCGCGCTGACTGGAGTTAGGAGTAGCCGCTTCCGTTGGTACCAGAGTCTCAAGACTTGGCGCAGGGGGCAGTGTACACTCCCTGCCCCCTGCGGCTGCTGCACATCTCTGGCATCACCCACATTGAGGTTCACCAGCAGCGGTCCAGTTAAGGCCATGAGAACAGTGGCTGTCGCGTGTTCACTGCTCCAGCCGGAGACACCTGGCTGGGCTCAGCACAGAGCTAGAGATAATCCACCTGCAGTTTAGAGTTGGAGTTGGCTCCTTGGGCATCCGGGCAGACAGCAGGCTGGAAAGGCAGGGCCACAGGGCCAGGGGTGAAAAAGCCAAGTACAGTTAATACCTGCGGTTCCCATTTCTTGCCATGCTGACCCCTTGTTCGCCAGTACTTTGTTCATGTCCAGGTGCAGTGAGTGAAGACTGCTCAGGCCTATTGGGTAAGCTTTTATTCTCCAAGGCCAGTAGTTGAAGCCATTGCAGAACCTGACCCAACTTCAGGCACAGAGCCCATAGGGTAGGGAAGAATGCACCTAGCTTTTCTCTCTCACAATCAGAAAGCAGTTGGTGCATGCGGCAAGGTCTTGGAAGAAAACAGCAGTAGGTTCCATACTCGGCTGTAAGGCCCTTTACAGACAAACTGGACTTAGGAGCTGCATGAATAAAGTGACCTGTAAGACCAGCTCTGGAGAAAACAGTTTCTTAAACCTTCCTTTCATCTGGTCTCTGCAAGGTGGAACAGCCGCAGCTTGCATTGAAAACTTAAGAAATGACACCAGAAAGCAGCCAAAAACCAGACTTCATAGAAATTTTCACAACTGTTACCTAGGATAAAGACAAAAGGCAGCCCTCCCACACCACTTTGTATAAGCTGACTTCTGCATCTTACAAAAGCCCAAGTAGCATCACAGGATGATAGACACTAGACCTCGGCTGTAAACCCTGATGAGCAAGTAGGTAGCCAGGCAGAGAACATCAGAAATATACATACTGGCATTATGGAAAAACACTCCCAGTGTGCCCTCAGCCCAGATTACACTGAGAATCAATATAAGGCCCTCCCATGTACTGCAGACTCTGCCTCTGTGCGTAGGAACAGCGCAGCCTCAGGCCCCTTTTACTGGACCAAGAGAGGCAAGGTGCCAAACTCTAGCTCTTCCCTGGCTGAGATGTCCAATAAACTCTAGTCCTCAAAATCAAGGCACATTAGCTGCTCTCAACCAGTACCCTGCCCTGGTCTTGTCAGCACTAGTGAGCTGAAGAACAAATGAGAATATATCCCAAAACTCTTATCTAACTGGAAACCATAAAATGATGGGGATCCTCATCATGGGATAAAATCCTATTTCAGCATTCACTTTAACTCTCAAATGACAGCTAGATTTGTTTTTTCTTTTAATAAAAAAATTCCAGACATACTTTGAAGTCCTAGAGTAAACCATCAACAGAAGAAAATCCCACTACGGGGGCACCACAGAGCCCGCATCATCAGGAAAGCTCCTGGCTTCACATGTGATAGTGTCAGGAGCCCGCTTAAAAAATAAATTACAAAAACGCTGTTTTGGCAAGAAACAGCCAAACTTCTCCTCAGGGGCAGCAGGAATTGGGCTGGGTAGACTATAAATCAGTCCGAGCACTGGCTGCCTTGGGGGCATATTTAGGCATCAGTTCATTTATCTTCCGGATGTAATCAGACTTCTCAGCACAGCCTTTGCATGTCTCTCCCCAGTCATCCAAGATCTTCTTCAGCTCTTTCACTCTGAGCTTCTTCAGGTCCACTGTGCTCAAGTCGATCTGCTTGTCTGCAGAGAGAAGGGAAAGTAAGAAGCTGGGTGGGAACAGCCAGAGCCCCAATCCTAAGATGGGTTCTTCCCTGCACAGCCATTTCTTAACCAAGAGGGCTATCTCAGGCCATCCATGTCCACTTCAGGACAGTGCAGAAGCACTGTCCTAAGAGGAGAGAGAAACTCCCATCTGCCGAGTGTTTCGCACATACAGTGACAGCTCCACAGTGACTGACAGGGAGATAAATCCCCTTGTGTCCATTCCCTAACAGTGCTAAGCCTGGAGCCAGGAGCTTTATTTGGATAGTCACTTGTGACCAGTAACCTGAAGTCAGGTGCACTTCTATCAAGATAACACTCAGAAGAGTGGACATCCTTGATGTAAAACACAGGACCTTGAGCCTTTTGAGTCACAGGAAGAAAAAAAAAAAAAAAAAAAGTGGGTACTGTTTAAACTTTACAACTCTGTGCAACCAGAGATGAGCTCAGTCAGAGACATGTCCCTCGGGCTGAAGATCTCAAGGCTTTCTGAATGCAGCAAGGCCAAGGTGGCTAAATCCAAGTCAGAAACTTTAATGATCCCAATCTCAGACTAAAGCAAAAGTCCTCACCAACTTGCAAGGCCCCTGTACCCTGTACACATACCAGCCATGCCACGGGCTGCTTTTACACACTGCTTACACTCTGCCCAGAATACTCTTCCAATAGTTCAATCTTGGCTAAAATTTCACCTCATTTGTAAACCTCAACAGCGTCTATTCTGACCTGTCCATGCTTTGATGCCAGAGTCCCCCCATCCCTGAGGTTGAGAGACATCCATCACACTACACAGCCTGCTCACTATGGCTCTTTCTGCATGCAGAGGCCATAGAATGTGGGCCTGGTCACACTCACCATACTTTAGTTCACAGATCTGGCTGTCTTTTTTCTTCAGTTTCTCACAAATCTTCTCCACAGGGATGTGGTGGGCCAAAGGTTTTGACACTTCATTGATGATTTTTGTAGCAGCATCATCTGTGGCCCCAATATAATAGCACTGCAGCAAGAAAAGGACACTAGCCCTCTCAGGAGGACTCAGTCATTTCCTCCAAAACACCTCTCTGCCAAGGACTCATTTTTTTTGGTGCCCTGACTAGACTGGCAGTTAAATTCAGATAGCATAAATTCCGGGATCTTAAAACTTAAAACATTGTCTTGGAGCTTACTAGTCACAGGGCTCAACATGTTAATAGACAAACCAAAGACCATCAGGGAAATTAAAGTAGAAAAGCCATTGTTTCGCTGGGGATCTTGGCCTCACTCATCCTGATCTATCCCACAGGCATCCCAGTAACCTCTTCACAATGTCAAACCATTCTGGCCCCTTGGCACAGGCTGACTCTTCTGCCTGACTCCAATGATGCCTCATCTCAGGGAGCCTCTTGACCTCTGTCTGATCAGCATCCATCCTACCAGTAATTAAAGCTAAGATGACCAAGTCCCTTTTCTTCAGGACCCCCACGGTCAGTTTTTTTCCCCTGATATTCCTAGAGGCCAGCTTGCAGCAGGTGCTTAAATAGTAACAGGACAAAAATATCACAAATAGAGAATACACATCTTGGGGAAGGACATGAAAGGCTTTCCATCCTACATCAGTTTACTGAGAGAACAGTGGCTCACTGATTAGTGGAGGGTATAGACTCGTCAAGACCATCTGAGAGTCACCAGCTACTCACCAAACGATTCTCTTTGCCTCTTGCTTCACGGCAGAACTTTATAAGTTCTTTCTCAATAGTGGTTGGTGCAAATGTGACATCCCTGTCTTTGAGGTCCTGGTAAAATCTTCCCAGGTAAGAAATGCAAACTGGAAAAGAGGGAAGGGAGCCGCTCAGCACCACCGAGTGGTCCCCTACTCCACAGGGAAGGAGCTGCTGCGACTTTAATAGGAGACAGAGATGCAGCACTTCGGCTTTCCATCAGCAGCTTT
The DNA here is from genome assembly GCA_004027915.1 of Capromys pilorides. Classification (NCBI taxonomy): domain Eukaryota; kingdom Metazoa; phylum Chordata; class Mammalia; order Rodentia; family Capromyidae; genus Capromys; species Capromys pilorides. The sequence goes on along the minus strand of PVKN010003379.1, from coordinate 30,608 downwards.
TCTCAGGTGCCCATACGTGGACAGAACCCGGATCCAGGTTGCCAGGGTCCCCTGGTCCACTCAGGACACTCGAGGAATGGACACCACCCCGATGACCCAAAAACGCCGCCTCCCTGCTCCTTTCATCAAGTTTAAGACGAAAGTGAACACGTGTCCTTGAAAGGGGACTCACTGTGTGACCTCATAAATGGAGACTGATGTTGAAGAGAAGCCATCAAAATGCTGCTCATCTCCAAATATAACACCGAACCCCGAAGTGCAGCTTTGCGACCCAGAACGGGTGCAGCATGCACAACCGCTCTCGGGGTTGCGACAGGTCAGGGCCACTCCAGCGAGCCTCTGGGTAGTGATGGGAAGGGGCAGAACTCCGGCATCATGTGGACTTCTGGCCACGTTTTCAGCACGGTCTAGTCTCCATTTTTCTCATGGGACCAATGATTTCTAGGCCCTTCCTCTGCGGACCCGAAGGGACCCGGTCGCTGCTCCCGCCCACTCGGTGGTCCGGTAGGTCGAACACCGAGCGCGGACCCCAGGACCCCGCACCTTCGCAGTCACCCGGCCGAAGTGCCCCGCTGCCCGGCAGCACGCTCAGGGCGAGCGCCACAGCCAGACCGTGCGTAGCCAACATCCTCCACCGTCGCCGCCACTCCACTGAACCGCACCCGCCGGCCCGCGCCACCTCCGGGTCCTCGCGGCACGCCGGAGCTTGCTATTGGCTGGAGTCCCTAGCGCTCTCCCACACTCTGCTTTCTCATTGGCTTGTGCGCCGCGGAGCGTAGCCCGGCGCCTCCACGCTGCCCTCCCCCATTGGCTAATGGTGTCTCGGCCCTAGACAGTTGTCGGCCGCTGATTGAGTCCAGTCGCCGGTAGGAAGTGGCTGCGACCAGGGCGGAAGTGGCTGGGGTTGCTGTTTAGCGTCGTGGGCTGCTGCCCAGTGGTTGCTCAAGCACTGAGTGGACAGTACCCGCGCACGAAACCGCACGGCTCGCCCTCCCTACGGCCCCAGCTGTGGCGCAGGTCGGGCATTCTGGGGGCTGCTGGGCTCTAAAGGTGTGGGTGGGGGCGAGCAGCCAGAGGCGACGCTCCGAGGTTTGTTTCAGCGGGTCAGGAACAGTCAGTCACGTGATCGCGTAAGCCTGCTTGGTCGGAGCCGCCTTGTCCGGGTGGGCTCTGCAAAGCCTCCCAGGAGACTGGAGGCCGACCAAACCAGGCAGCCGCTCTGCGAGGGAAGCACTCGGACCGAGGCTGTGCACCCGGCTTCCAAGACTGGGTTTGGCCCGGTTCTGGGATGCGCCCCAGAACCAGCCAGCCCATCTCATGTTTACTTTTGAGCCCTCAGGGTCCCTGGCCGCCCAAGGTCAACCAAAGAGGTGTTCCCTCCTGTTGTACCTGCTTTTGAAGCAGGATGCAGGCTGGGCTGACTGGACAGAAAGATGTCTATGGGTTTGGAAGGGCTTGGAGCCCGGCGACAAACGGGATGAGAGGGACACTTCAGCTCCCATTCAGTGAATTCAGTGGATCGGTATCAGGTATTCATCTTTAATTCACATCACAGCAGTCAAGGGATTGGGGAAAGGGAAGAAGTCAAGTGGCAGATATTTACATCTAAAATTCACATTACTTGTTGGATTTAGAACATGCTACCACAATATATACAGTAAAATACCTCTAGGGACATTGGTACAAATTTTTAAACTTTGCTTTTCTGGTACAGGTAAGATCATTTTTAAATCACTTTTTCTTTAGATATGAATACACAAACGAAATGGTTAGAAGTTTTCTTGTTTTTAAATAAGCACAGAATGCCAGAGGTTAAAAACACATTTATAGGGCTGAATACCAATTGGACATCACACTCTATACATTTTTTGCTCAAATTCCTGTACAAATACACAGCATTCAAATAGGTATTTACAAATAAGCTTGAAAGAATGAAGATCAGTATTTCACAATCTTTTCAAAGGATTCTCATCTCTGGCCTCATTTCCCTTCTGACTGGCTGATTCTCCAACAAAAGAGATTCAGATAGTGTCCATGTCATACAGTTAGGGAAAACATTCATTTCACCTTGCACAAAGCAAGGGCAACCAGCTTATACTCCCCCACCCCCTACCTGTACCACCAAGTGGAGAAGGTAGATGTTTTTATGTCCTGACTGCCTTGTCCAGGGTCCAAGGTTCAGTGAAGTGCCTGAAAATCTAAAGCTGCCCTCCTAACAGATTACAGACCTAGCCCCTGACCCGCTAACACCTGTGAGCCTCATAGGATCCAAAGACTGAAGCCTACTGGAGAGTTGAGGCTTAGGAGCAGACCTACCTTTTGAGTTAGGGGCTGCCTCGACTGACCTATACCCTCAGCATCCTGACTGCTTGGAATGATGCTGAGAAAAACCTCACACTAATGATAAGACCCAAGCACCCTAAAGGTAACGGGGCCTTCTGTCTTTCCCAGTAGGTTACTCGCTGGCAATTCTTAGGTTGGCATTTGTTTATTCAAGAAAACACCTTGACCATGGTCTTTTCTGTTTGGAAAGGAGCAGTGAAGAAGGGATAAAGGGCTAGGGTGCAGGGCAAGCAAAAGAGGAACTGGGATAGGGGGAGGAAGGAACATGCCTGCTTAACAGAGAAGAGAGAAGAGACTCTTGAACCATCAGAGTTGTTACCATCACTAATGTGAACTCAAGCAAATCGGATATTGTCTCAAGACATTTAAAGTAACTTAGAAGCACCCTGGTAAAATACTATTATACCCGCCCCACCCTATTCCCCAAATAATACACCAAGAGGAAAATCAGTGCCCTGACCTGAAAGTTTCCTATAAAGACACCACTTCACCCTGCCCAACACATTGGGGAGGCTGGAGAAACTGCCCTCCTGCCCACCCTGAACCCTGAGTGGTGGTCTCTATGGGCCTGGATCGGGGTGCTATTCTTGGCCACTTCGGAGATGACAGTTCCATCTATGTGGCTCTGCTTCCAAAAGGAAAAGTTCCCACCCTTTTTACCCAGGAGCTTGCTGAATCTGACCACATGTCCTCATGGCCTGGAAGCCTGGCTGGGTAGCCAACTCCATGGCTCAGAGGTAGTGCTGAAAATCCCTGATTCAGGAGCTGATGGCAGGCATGGTGGCCACTTCTGAAAGCTTAGAGGATTTCTAGCCCCTGCCATTGGCCTCCCTCATACTAGTTCGAACACATGGGAAGGGGCCTCACTTCCCTTAGGAGGAAGGTGGTTAGGGTAATCCTTTTGACTTCACTCATCCACTCAAGCCCGAGAGGGTGGGAGATACGCCCTGCAGATCCATTTACTATGGAGGCTTCCACAGGTAAGGAGGTGTACAAGTGGAAGAGTGAACAGTGAGAAAGTGGCAGAGAGAGAAGTCCAAGGTGGGGTAGGAGACAAGGCTGGCCAATGGAAACCTGGCAGTGTGCCCTAGGCATGCAGTTAGGCCAGTAATGAGCTTGAGCTGGCAGGTTGGCCTGGCCAGCCCCTCAGATGCACACTCCAGGATGGAAGAGCTGGCAGGTGGGCAAGCATTTGTGCAAAATGGTTTGTGGCCCCTTCATCCACCTATGACATGTAGTCCACGTGGTCCTTGCAATCCCTGAATGCAACCATGAACTTTTCTGTCCATATAGCAAAGGAAGAGGTCCCTAGTGCAATTTCCATTCTGTGCAGCTCTGCTGTGAAGGGTGGGCCTGGGCTTCTGTCCTGGCCCTGCAGTGTTACAGAGCAATCCTGTCTAGTATTTCCACATAGCTCCACACAGTCTAGAACTGCAGGAGGAGAAAGCATCTACTGCATAAACAAAGGAAACCCCAAAGAAATGGAAATAAAAATTGAAAAAAGAAGCCACAACCCTTCATGCTGCTGCAGCTTCTGAACATGGCAACACATGAGTTCACGGCAGTAGAACAGAGATTTGGGCGATTCTCTCCTGAGTGCCAAGCCTCTCCAGCTCCCTGGGGATGGGGGTGGGGGGCTTGCTTTTCAGACCTGGAGTGGATTGGTGAGCTGCTCAGTGAAGGTGGTGTTGCAGCTTCCTTCCTGTTTCTCACTGTTCCCCTCGGCCATGCTCCCATGCCATGCGGGCCTGCTCCTCCTTGGTGCTCCCAGGAGGCAGTGAGGGCTTCCGATGCAGGCCTCTAGGCCTCTCAGCTTCTTCACGCAGCAGCATACCCTCGTCGTGCTCCAGGGCTGGTAGGCGGGGATGGTAGGGCTTGGGTGGCAATGCAGGCGGGTCCATGGGGTCCTGGGGGATGACGCACCCTGGGGCTGAGTGGCTTCGACATGGCTGGGACTTGATGGAGTCCAGGACAGCAGACTCAGAGAGACTGTAGTGGACAGGGAGGTAGGATGGCTCCAGGTCTTCATCGCCATTCCAGGCTTGACTTGGCATGGAGTCTATGGTGTCGGTTCGAGGTGGGGCCTCAGAGGAGTGCCCAAAATTACTCTCGCTCAAGGAGGACACACCGCTGCTGGCACTTCCAGACAGTGTAGAGTTGCTGCCGTCTAGGCCCGACTGGGGGCTGGTGGGGGAGGCTGGGATGGGGTGGAGAGGAGACTGTACGAAGGAAGGGTTGGCACATTAGAACCCTCTCTAGATAGACTGGCTGGCCACCATGTGGAGACCAGGAGTTTGCTTACCAATGACTGTAACTCTTATGTACTGCATGTTATTTATTTTTTTTCTTCAGCAGAAACCCAAGGGGTACTTCTAGACCCTCAAGCAAACCAGTGGAGCTTCATAATTATTTCTGCAGACTCAGTGATGGTCCTGCCCCAACTATTTGGTATTGATGTACCTGGACGCAGGGTCCCAGCTGCTTGCTGTAGCTCTAGGTTACTAATGGAAGGGTTGGGTGATGAGGTCAGATGGGGAGAGCAGAAACAACCCTGGTGGGTGATGGATCAGATGAATGTGCTCTAAAACCTCTAAGAGATACAGTCTTTTCTTTCTCTCTCTCTCTCTTTTTTTTTTTTTTTTTTTGCGGGACTGGGGTTCAAACTCATGACCTTGCACTTGCCAGGTAGGCACTTGTGCCATGGAGCTATCTCCCCAGGCCCCAGTCTGTTCTGTATTTGTAAATAAACTAAACGGCAGGACTTAAATTTTACTTCCTGACTTTGTAAAGTTTTGGTGCATGATACTTCTTGCTGTCACTGGACAGGAGTTTAAAAATCTCTATAGTCCACCACAGGGATGTTGACTTAGCCATTGGGCTGTGGCACACTGATAGCCTGTGGTGTTGGCGGAGAACACCAAAAGTTCTCAGTGCCCATTGCCCACACACTCCTCCTACTATGTGTTGTCTTTAAGACCCTCTAATTTCCCTCTTCTCACTGCATTTCTTGCAGGATGTGTTGATCAACTGTAGCCACGTGTGGCTTTCATTACACTTGGCTTCTGCCAAGTTGTGCTTTCAGGGACAAAATCAGGGAAGGGATGTTTCCGAGAACCCCAGTGGTGATTCTATAGCAGATGAGATGGTTGAGGAGTTATGGCTTCAGTACATTACCTTGCGCAGAGTCCGGGCAGGGAGAGCTGGGGGGATGTCACCCAGAGGGTGGTGGAAGGCATCAAAGTGTAGGGAGTAATGACCTACAAAGGAAACAGAACCAGAATCTCAGCTGGAAGCCTTTGCTCACATTGCACACCAGCATCTTGCTGGGCCACCGAGGACTCTTGAACATTGAAGGTCATAGAAAAACACTTCTTTACATTGATGTTATTCAAAATACAGGCTTCCATGCTGGTCCCCTAGTTGACTAGGAAAGTCAAGTGCTTCAGAGCTTATAGAAGGACAAGCTGTAGGCAGCAGCAACTCTGTCACATTGATGGATGATGACAGGCTCATGCGTGGTATGTTTGGCATGGTTGATTCCACGGTCTTCAGCCTTCCTGGTTGGGGTGGCCTTATCGAGCTAAACTTTGAGACTCAGAAACCTTATTAACCCCCCTCAGCAGGAACTTTCCTGTAGTATGAGTTGGCCCAGAGAGGGGCCTGTCTTCTCACATGGATCAATGTTGCTCTGGTCCTTGAGGAGAGTCTGAGACCTAGGACTTATCTGGGGGAACCCACTGGAGACCTTATCATGCAGCAGGCTTTGGGGAGGCACTGGGGAGTGCAGAACGCACCCCATGTGGGCAGACAGGAAGGGCTGGGCCACTTGGGCTCCACTGTCTAGGTTCCAGCCGCTGAGGGTTACTGGGACCACTGAAGGTTGGAAAGAGATGGGGTGAATGGATTATTTGAGCTACTTCCTGAGCCTGTCCTATAGCTCGTGGCTCCTCTAGGTGTGAACTGTGTAACTAGTATACACAGAAGTGACATGTCGGCCTCCAGAGCTAACACCACTGGCCTACAAAGGCACTGTGGCCCACAGAGGAAGATGGCTAAGGGCTGAAGTTGCTTGAAAGAATGGCAATTAGTGAGCTTGTGTTTGAAGAGCATTCTAGGTGACACAAGCTGAGAGAAAGTACATAGGACTGAACATCTGCCATTTGGGGGCTGACACGAGAAGAGAAAATAGAAAGGGACAGAAGGAGAGAGCAGAACAGGCTGAAGAGAATACAGAATGAAGAATACAGAATAACTCCTTGCCAAAGGCAAGATTCAGGTCTCTTCTCCTGTCCAGGCCTTGTGGAAGAAGTCAAGAGCAGGATGGAGGCAAAGTCTGCCTCTTTTCCAAGTTCCCAGAGCATGGCCAAAGCCTGGGCAAGTGTTCTGTCCCAAAACGGTACCCAAAAGGGCCCGAGGTGCCACCCAAACTTTCACTCAACCCTCTTGCTCTGATGTTCACTTGCTGGTATTGGGATACCCAATAGGTTTTTTGAGGCAAGGAGAGGTAAGCAATATACCTGTCGGAGGACAATGTAAATTAAAGTACAGGCATTTCTGTTCATGCCTAGTTAGACTGGCTGTTTCCTGAGGGGAGAAGTGCTATGAAGCCTGTGAATGCTTTGGTCATCTAGAAAAGCATCAGGACACTATGAATCACAGTGGGCCCCAAACTTAGGAAGAAATCCAGTGCTGTAATACTGGCCCTTTAACAAGTCATGGTGAAATACTATAGAAAGGAGAAGAGGAACAATGACTAGACCTTGGAATCCAACAGTTCCATTCTGGAAGTACAGGAAAGATCATGTGAACCTTGTTGGCTTACTCCTAGAGAACAAATATCCGTAAGAAAAAGTACTTTTGTTTTTTTTGGTAGAGCCTTAAGCACTAGGGGTTCTTCCTGGTCCTGCTACTGAGTTCCAAGGCTTGATGGGAACCATGAGCCTCTGAAAGGTAAGAGGCGAGAGCCTGGTCTTTGAGTAAACGACCAAGATGGTTTGTGCCCATAACAAGTCAGATAAATGAGCTTCTTTTTCAGAGACTGGTGTAGGCTTGCTGCAGAAGACAGGTAAAATGCCACTATCTGAACAGCTTCTGTTCTAAGGAGAGTTGCTTAGTTTCATGGTATGGTTAATGACTGGTAGCAAGAAGAAAGGGCATGGCAGCCATTAGCTGGAGCACACAGCTGCTGCCTGCAAGGAGAAATATTCTGAATCTGAGCAGGACTAAGTGGATTACATTATAAGATTTCTTCAGAGGGCCTGAGGCACCCCAATAACAAGCATCCTTGTCCAAGGCTTTTTTTTTTTTTTTTTGGAACCAGTGATTGAACTCAGGCCCTTGCACTTGGCAGGCAAGCACTTATTCTACTGAGCTATCTCCCCAGCCCTTGTCCAAGGCTTTTTTAAAGCATGTAACAGAACTTATGATCCTCAGCAGTGAGACTCTTCCTTGCAAAAGCAAAGCATCATTGCCATAAAAAGCCACAGATCTCAGGGAATAAGCTTGGAGGTGGGTCTGAGCAGATCTTCCAAAGGGACATCAATAGCCCAAGATTTCATATTTTAAAAAAAAAATTTTTTTTGGTGGTACCAGGGATCAAACTCAGGACCTTGCACTTGCCAAGCCCAAGATTTCAGATGCTCACCTAACCCTTGGAAGAACTGTGGGGCTGCAAGGGCCAGGAAAGCTATGAGAGAAGAAAGCTGACAAAGTTGCTATGGTTTATAAAATCAGCCTGCATTATGTTAACTACTTCATGTGAGTAGAAACCACCAAGTTGGGCCCTTGCCTGACAACTGTGAGCAGTGAGGCCAGTGAACCTTTGCTGTACAACACAAGTATGCTGGGGCTAAGCAGAGGGCTAAGGAGGAAAGCAGTACTCGCTTTTTAGCAATTGTTCAGCATTGGTCTGAGATTCCTGGTGCCCCTGGTGCCCCAAACCTTTGCCTGGCCCAGGAGTGTCTGCCTGCCAAAGGTAGATACCTGAAATGGTGAGGTTTTGTCCTCAGGGTTTTTAGGACTCTTGACAAAAATATGGTGAGTTCTGGAAACTTGGAAGTCACAATATGGTCTATATATTGCCACTGGGCAGATGTGTAGTTTTCCATCCAGTAATTGACCTTGTGGCATGGACATGCTTGTTCTGGGCTCAGCCTTTGTTCTGAGATAACCTTCTTTCCCTCTCAGATGTAGGGTAGGCATGCCCAGCTTCTTACTGAGACCTGAAACTTTTCTGGTGTCCAGTTTGGAGAGCATCTTGGTCTGGCTACCAACAGTCACTTAAGCTTTGAGCTTGTCTGTGTTCTTGGCTAGTTCTAAGACTGTTCTGCATCTCATGTAAAGAAAAGCCATTGTGGATTCTGGCTAAAAGGACACTTTGTGTGGGGTCATAGGTGCAGGAATTCAAGAAGCTGCATGATTTCAGGATATGGAGCCTTGAAGATAGGAAGGTGTCATCAGCAGGCCTTTTGTTGCTCAGCATCGGGTACCAATGCTGATCCAGTACCTAGTCTCAGTACGTAGTCTCAGTACCTAGACTCAGTACCTAGTTTCTCAAGAGGACTCAGAAGTCCTTGTCCTCCATGTTGAGCAAGGGAGGAACAATGACAGGATAGCCGACAAATAGGTGAGCAGACGCAATGAAAACATGACAGCTCTGGAGGGACATGTTCTGGTGGGGATGGGGGATGACAGGTAGTGACAGGAACTAAGTGTGCCCTAAGTTCCAACAAATGGAGGAAGGAGAAGAGCCTGTAAGTACAGGGCTGATCTGGGGCCTGGTTCTTGGTGACTGTTCTAGGGGACAGGAAAGTATAGCAGTCTCCTCATTTAGGTAAAGCTCTGTGGTAAAATTAACTCAGGTGCCTGGGGTTTCAAGCCAAGGTCACTGAGGTCGAAGGCTTGTTCTTTCATCAGCTTGTAAGAAGAGAACACAGGGTAAAATGCCTATACCTAAAAAGCCTCAGTTCTAAGGACTGCTCAGTCTCGTGGTATGGCTGATGATCTTGGTGGCCAGAGTGGCTATAGGATGGGAAGACTCCTTTAGAACATGCAGGCTTCTCTTGGAGAAGCTTGTCTTTAGGAAATTCACTTTGTCATGATGTTATTATTATTATTATTATTATTATTATTATTATTATTATTATTGTGGGCTTTTTGGCCACAGGTCTATTCTGCAGTCCAAGGGAGTCCAAACTGAGAAGAACAAAGGGACTACAGGGCTTAAATTCTGAACCTGCTTAGGACAAACCTATGAGAGTGATTACAGCCTGGGTTTCCATAAAGTTGGATTCAGGGCAGTTGGAACCGGTTCCTTTTGAAGGCAGACCCTGGGAAGAGGGAGCAATACAGACAAACAAGATCTAAACTTGATGTGGGTTAAACAAGGGGCAGAAGAACTGGTCAGCACTCTGGACAAATCAATAGGTCTGAGTGTTAGGGTGTAGACCTGGGCAGGATAAGATGTAGACAAACATGGATGGACTCCTAAAAATAGAGTACAATACCTTTTTCAGCCACAGACAGATTGGGATCACTGCAGGGTTTACAGGGTCCAACCACTTGCTGGAACAAGGCCCGCTGGAAGTTTGGTGACTGAAGGTAGGAGAAAAATATCAAGAATGTGAAAACAATGTTATGTCATGGGGAGGCAGTGTTATGGACTACAGGAGCCAGTATACTCTGAGAACAGACAGATAAATCAGAGTAGTGGGATGGCTTCTGCTTGAGATGTACTGAGAACACCAGATCAGCCTTAGAGGAGACTGTCCCGGAGCATGTGGTTCTGAGCACTTCCATGATCAAAGCACTACCCACACTATCTTATGCAGGGCCCCAGAGAAAGAACACAGGTGTCTCTAGAATATCTAACAGCTTACATCATCCTGTTTGGCCAAGGAGTTCCACTGGCAAAAATGATTTAAGAACCCCCACTTTACACATGAACTCTGACAGATTTTGCTTCTTGGGGAGGCCCCACACAGTTTCACATCAGCACTAAAGGTAAAGAAAGGGTGGATCTTTCTTTACCTTCACAGCATGGACTTATACTGGTCCTATTGTTCTGATGCGAGCCTTCCAAGCAGATCGGTCCTTTCTGCTGAGCAGTGCTGATCAAGCTCAGGGTGTACCAGGAAGAAACTCCTGGCACTGTAGAGCTAAGTACAAGTCACTTAGAGATGACTTTTATGAAATGGCAGGGGAAGACTACCCAGGGGAGAGAGTTAATTACTATAGCTTTCTGGTCTAGACCTCCAGGCAGACAGGGTTTTTGGAGAGCTGTGGAAATGGTGTGGATAGCAGCCCCAGAAGGCGATGAGGCCAGACAGACAAAAGAGGCAGATCCTACATGGATGCCCTGTACACACAGAAGGAGAAGGATACTCATCAGACCTATGTTTATCATGGCGTTTTTGGGGATGAGTTGCAAGGACACATTCCTCTGCCAGAGGAAGGTGGGATGAAGGATCCAGAAAGCTGACCAGAAGGACAGATAGTCACACAAACAATATTTGCTCCAACCCTGGTGCCACACCTGTATTATCTGGGTTACTGGTCCTCAGATATACTGTGCTCTCCATGTAGGAGCCAACAGCCTTTCTATGTAGATGAGGGAGGCATGTAGGACAATGCTGAAGGCCCAACAAATGCAATGAAGGAAGCTCAGGTCAACACATTTGTAGCACAGGCTGGGTTTGCTACCTGTCCGTTCTCCAGAATGGCTGCTGGATACATGGCACTGCTTGGGCGGTCCCGGTGCGTGGGCAGCAGTAACATCATTTCCCGGGTATGGCGGTACTTATCTGGCAGAGAGGGAGAGCCTGTAACCAAGTGAGAACAATCACGCACAGATGACAAACCACAAATAGAGGGCCCAGTTATCAAGTGTCCTCAGGACTGGGGAACCAAGGTAGGTATCCACTACAGGTAGGGAGAAGTGAATTCAGCAAATATAAGAGGAATGAAGTAGAACCTGGGGGTTAGGCGGTGGTTGGGCCTTATCTTGTATTTCAGCTGAGGCAAACTTGCTGATAGAGCCCCACACCTCATGTTCAGGGGCTGAAGGTTATGAGAATTGATTGGAATAGGGCATCTGCACCCTATGCTTTCAGGGCCTGGGAGTGGCCTGGATGCTGGGCTTTCTCAGGGACCCAGGCATGGACACAGGGCACCTTTGAATGGAATCATAAAAAAGACACAGAATCACTCGGAATCACACATATTGAGGTTCCGTACACTTACTTTTCTCTGATACTAGTGGCTCTGTTCTTGCCTGATTTTCTGATTCCCTGATTCTTTTTCCTAAAGAATGTTCCTTTCAGATTTTAGACCTCCACCATTTAATCTCTACCTTCCTACCAGTTCCTTGTTAGCCTTATACCCAGGGTATCTGGGGACCCAAGACCCTCTACACAGATGACTTCGAAACTTGACCCTCAGTGGTTCAGGGACATAGAGCTAATTTAGAAGTCACAGGGTTTTAACCTAGGCTCCTGAGCTAACTTGGCTCATAGTCTCCTGTGAGGCCTCTAGAGTGACTTTCCCTGGCTAGAAGGGATAAAAAGGAGACCAGACTACACTGGTGTGGTGTGACTCAGTTCCCAAGGATTCAGGCCATAACTGTAAGTTGAAGAACTTGCCAACCTTTCACAAAAGCAGTAAGAATAACTTGCTGGCTTTTCTGGGGTGTAATCTGGATGGCCCTTGAGATGTACACAGCCTACTGTCAGATATCAGGCACGTTCAATGCATCTGGTTGACTAATGTGGTTGCAAGCCCTCTTTGGTGTGTGCCTTGAGAAGTTGGATGGTTGAGATCAGGCCATGGGCTCCAGCTGAGAGGCGACTCTTCTGCTTCCAGAGGCTCAGGGTCTCTAAAACAGTGTCGGGGCTGGGGAGATAGCTCCGTGGCACAAGTGCCTGCCTGGCAAGTGCAAGGTCGTGAGTTTGAACCCCGGTCCCACCAAAAAAAAAAAAAAAAAGAAAAAAAAAACCAAAAAAACAAAAACCAGTGTCCCTAGGGCTTTACTTTGAGTACACAGTGCTAGCATTGTCAAGACATGGCTGAAAGGAGGTGGCTAGGGCCTCTGAACCCAATGCTTACCCAGATTTCCCCAGGTTATTTGAGAAATTCCTTGCGTATTCACTTTTGTTCAAGGAAAGGTTTATATACTTTTAAGAAATCAGAGGGCTGGGGATATAATCAGAGGCTGGGAACCTCAATATGTGTGATTCCGAGTGATTCTGTGTCTTTTTTATGATTCCATTCAAAGGTGCCCTGTGTCCATGCCTGGGTCCCTGAGAAAGCTCAGAGGCACAAGTGCCTGCCTGGCAAGCACAAGATTTTAAGTTTGATTCCCAGTATCAAAAAATAAAAAAAAATCAGCATAGTAAGTGTAAGTAATACAACTTTTCCAAGTTACTAGTTATATTACTTCTTCCAAGTTGGTCTGAGTGATGCTATTTGTAGACTTTTAGGCCTAGCTTTAAGACCTGGTTTTACGAGAATGAATGAGTAATGTATTACGGTATTCTCTGAAAAACTGTGCCACAAACCTCACTTTGTGGTTTTTCAGATTCCTATATTCTCTTTTAGAACTTGTGCTCTGAGGCAGCCTCAAAAAATGGCTATGTTAAAAATAAAGTAGAAAGTCTAAAGCTCACTGATTTGTGGTGTACTCCCACTATTGAGAGCTGTGGGTCAGGGTTTGGGATATGCTAGTCTCCATGTAGTATGTACAGTAAGCAGTAAGCAAACACAAAGTACCTTTACACCAAATTCTTCATTAGACACCTACCTAATGCTCATGCCATACCAGATAGGTGGCTGGGACTACCTTCTTCAGGCTATTCATAGTCTTTCACCTCAGAGCTCACAGGGGCTGCCTTAAAGACCAATGCCACATTTGTGTATTTAATACCCTGATTTATTGGAGGACAATTATAGAAGGACGTCAGACTGCAGGCCTAGGGAGGAACTGAAACTCTTTGAGGATTTGGATTAATTTTATGGCTGCCTCTCTGGTGCTATAACAAAGGCGTTCCACAATAACATTAGATTTTCTATTTCTATTGCCTCACTTCTCTCCCACTGCCCTCTGTCCTGGGAAGCCAGTTCAAAGGTAGGAAAGTGATGGTTACTTTCCATGAAGATATTTAGGACTTTAGAACTACTTCAATTATACTCTGATAATCTCCAAGGAGGCTAAGTCCCAGTGTGACTGGATAACTCAGAATCATGTGAAATCTATATTCTACCTCGTTAACCTGTTGACCATGAGGGGGAGCTATGGACTTACAGGAGTTTAGACTGCCTGCATGCCTGTCAGCTCAGAGGTTTCCAAAGCAACAGAAACCATAGCCCCCTTAGTGGATATGGCAAGGAAGGCCACTAATCTTATGACTACTCCTGGGAGTAGGGAAAAAAACTCCAGTGTAAAATATATGCTTCAGGCCACCTCCATGAAGGCTTTCTCCTCACTGGTAGCAAGAACAGAAACTCCAAATGGGGTAGATCATTCCCTCCCTTCTTTGCCTAGACTGCATTTACTATTGTGTCTGCCACACTTATTTGAAAACATTAGTTTTCCTTTATGTCACACACATTCTTCTGACTTCTCTCACAGGGCCTGATACTATGCCTAGTAGACAGTGTACCTGCATACAGACGATGAATATTGTGGTCCAGAAGTGACTTCTTTTTTATTGCCTCTACCCTAGTCCTCATTCTCAGCTTTGGGCTCAGTTCTACTGAACCATTTTACTTACTTCTGTACTTACTGTCTATCTCAAAAAGGCAAGGAGCTTTTTTCCTCAACCTTTCTCTATGTGATATTCTAGAGTCTGGCCATTGTGATAGTTTGTCTCCAAAAATGTTGACCACTTACTGTCTCCCTACCCTCCCAAAACATGTAAGCCATTCCTTGTAACATGAGGTGAAATCTTATTTCCTTTCCTGGCATTTGAGTTGGCTTTGAGTGATGTGGCTGGCCCATAGAAATGTGGCAAAGAAACTTTCTAGGATATCAAATGCTGGATAATAAAGAACATTGCAAGTTTGCTGGGGGTCTCTTAGAATGCTCGCTTTGGGAAAAATCAGCAGCCATGTTGAGAGAATCTTAATCCTCTCAGAAAAGTCAAGTATAACAACACAAGTTGACAGCCCCAGCTGTAGCCATCCCCAAGTGGCAGCCATGTAAGTGAGCCATCTTGAATGTTAAACCTAATTGGACCCACATCTGACACAGTGGGCCCTGTTAATTCATACAATATTGAGAGATGATAACTTGTTTTACCTACAGTTAAGACTTAGGCATAGCTTATTATGTAGCATCCAGATAACCTAGGCACTTGAAATAAGGAAGGCTTAGTCCTAGACAAGGAGGAAATACTTATTCTTATGTTGTATTCTCTGATGCAAGAGCCAGGCAGCTTCCTACTGAGTACTCAGTGAAAACTCCATGCCTGAATAAATTAGTAACTGGTTAGCTGGAAGGATATAAGCAGCAACATCTGTAAAGTCTATAACATCCATAATAGCAGCCATAAGCTACAGACATATCTGAGTAATACCAGAGTGATACTAAATTAAAATGTCTTCCTATTGTCCTTATCACCAGTCACAACTCTGATATATCACTTCATCAGGAATAGCCAGATATGGACAAGATATAGCTGAGCATATGTTAAAAGAGATTTGATGTTAGGGCAAACAATAAAACCCAGACAGAATCACAAAATCTGTTTCATTAGCCCTAATTAGAGCATTTACCTTAAGACACTGAATACCAACCTCAACTATAGTACTTATGGCTACTTCTCTGTGTTTTATTTTTATTCTCAAAGTGTTATGGTTTGTGCCTGAATGTCCCCCTAAAGCTTCATGTAGTTATGGGGGGGGTGGGCTTTTCAGAGGCAACTGAATCTAGAGTTGTAATAGATCCATGGTGTAATGCTGTGTGAGTACTACACCCACCCTAGGGCAAGTAGCCTGCATACAGTATGAGGAACAGAAAGAAGCTTGTCTCTTGCTCTTACTTTTGTTGTCTTCCACTGAACGGTTGCCCCTCTTCCATGAGCACACCCTGCCTTGGGGCCAGCAGATTATGGACTGAAACCTCTACAAAAAGAGCTGAATAAACCTTTCCTTTTTTAACTTTGGGTGTCAGCTATTTTATCTTTGCAATGAGAAAAATAACTAAGACACAAAGCCATCCTTCAGTGTGCCTATTTTACAACAGAAATCACTGTTGCTTCTTTGTGACTTTCAAATACTGACAAGTCTTTAGCATGTACCATTTTATGGGTTCATTGTTTTATTTAACATTATGGGATCTGTTTACAAATACTGAATCCCTTTATCTGGCTCTCACAGTCCATGTTAGGAAGGTGACATGAATAGTAAGTTGGATATAAGACTGTGGACTGGTGAGTATAAAAATCTGTAATCCAAATTCAGCTTCCTGCCCTCTCACTGGACCTAAGTCCCCATAGGAATGAGAGCTTGGATTGAATACTTCAGATATAAGTCTTTGACTGCCCTGTTGGAACACTATACCCTCTCCTCCACTCTGCAAAGACTTTTCTCAGTTGGCCATTCTATCTTTCAACTATGCCCACACTGCTTTGTTCTCTCTATCACTTCTACTGTGGGCCTCAAAGTTTTGTGTGCTTTGGAGAACTTTATTTCTTAATGATTTTCCAAGTGATGAAGTTTGTGGGTTTTTTTTGTATTTAAAATAATGACAAGAATAAAAAAGATCCCCTTCCTCTAAACCCTGGAAGTAAGAGCTAGTGGCTGACTAATGGGCTCATACTACTGTTACTATCCTATACAACCAACTCTGGGAAGCACTAGACCAGTGAACCTATGGCATGCAGGCTACAGGAGGCTGTTTGTGTCACTGAAAGCTCTAAAAGGCTTGCTATTTCTGCACTAGACCATGCATACCACAGCAGATTTCATTTCTTCATGAAGGTTTTTATCTAAAAGGGTAAAATGATTTCCACTGAAGGAACTAGGGTCAAAATGTGGAAAACATAGTGGCTCTTGGAGGATAGTGTTTTCTCAGTTGACTAAGATATCAAGCAGTAATTGACAAAGAAAGTAAGTTTGTACAGAGTCATTTCCTCTGATTAAGCCTTTCCCAACTGAAGTCTTTGTTAGTTGTTACTGTTTTAGAATAACATTTTCCAGGGTCAATTTTAGCCTTCAAATTTACTTTTCATGGTGCCGTGGAGATAGCTCAGTAAAATAAGTGCTCTGGCAAGTGCAAGGTCCTGAGTTCAATCTCTGGTGCCAAACAAAAAAAGTTACTTATCACATCTGTCACCATGGTTGATTCCCTCAAGACAAAAAAAATCGTTTTTCCTCGACTCTGCTCTTTATTACTGCAATCATTTCAGTGGGGAAGGATTGTGCTTTCTCTTACTAATCTATCAGCAGGATAGATTTCTGAATGGCCAAGACTGTGAGGTGGACATAGAGTTGGCTTTTTTATACTCTGAGGGGACCAAGAACCAGTACCTGAGGTGGAGTTACAGTGCGGGCTATTTAGCCAGCACAGCAGTGACCACTGCCAGAACAGGGTCTACAGTTGGAGAGAGGGGTGTGGATGCAGGGACCCTCAAGTCAAATGAGCAGTCTCTAAGTCATAAGCCATCCTTAAAGACAGCCACAGATGAAAGGAGAACAAGTGGGCTTCACAAAGCCCTCTTGTCCCTTCTGTAGGCAACACCCTGCCATCTTACCTCGGGTGCTGGAAGGGGCAGAGGTAATCATCTGAGATGGTGCTGAGTGAGTAGAACTCAGGCTGGAGGAAGAAGGGCTTGCCTGGGACGAGGACAGAACAGAGACGTTGGTGACTGAGCCCTGGTACCTGGGGTTGGGATACGCGAGCTGGAAAGGGAGAAAAATCAGCAGGATAGATTTCTGAATGGCCAAGACTATGGGGCTGACATAGAGTTGGCTTTTTTATACTCTGAGGGGACCAAGAACCAGTACCTGATACTGTTACCTTGGACCCTGACAGAGGCCAGGCTGACAGCCAGCACAAGGGACTACCCATGCCACCCATAAAAAGCAGGGCTATTGAAGTGGTCCTTTTATGGTGCCCATAGAGGAAGTAGGATGAGGTTGTTACATAGAAATGCCAAGCAGGAGAGTAATAAGGCAGGGGATCTTTCCCATGGGCCTGTGGGAGTAGCTAGGGCTGAGGCTAGATTTTCTTCCTGGGAAATAAGATTTGGAAGGGAGGCAGCTTTGTTACTTCGAGAGAAAGGAATTCAGGAACCAGAGAAACAGGCAGGCTTGCCAGCCCTCATGTCAGATCCTTCACCAGAAAGGTGAGACCTCTGGGCATGGTACTCTGACCATTTTCCTTGAACAGCTCTGGTACCTGCATGTGATGGTACAGGTCCTCAGGAGCCTCGCCCATGGCACTGTCTCCCATCATCACCATGTTTCCTGCTTCACTAGACGCATGTGAAGATAGAGAGGAGGACGAATGGCGGCCTGTGCCCATCAAGTTCATGGGGCTGTGAGCAAGAGTAGAAAACGGAGGAATTAGGCCATGGCTTAGCAAGTATGCTAAGTAGTGGTGGCAGTAGAGGGATGTGTAAGATGGCTATTCCAAGCCTTGGCTGCCACTGGTTTGAAGGGTTCCACAGCCAGCGTTCACATCTACTGGAGACATGAGCAGTTCTGATGCTGCCCTGCTGCTCAGGAGCCCCTGGCTAAGGAAGGCCCAGGGTGTGTGCTATGCCTTGTACCTATAGTTAAATTACTTATGATTGCTTAGTCTGAGGATATTAAGTTTCTAAGAGGGAATGAAAGAAAAATATGCTCAGAGAGTCAAGGATCCTGTGTGCTCCTTGCTGTGGGGAATTAGTCTGAGCCAGGGCCTACTGCTGCCTGAAGGGATCTGCTCCTAGGCTGGAGATTTCTGCTTGGTAGGGGGAAGCTACCTAAATAGCTGGCGTGAGCTGTCTGTGGGCTTTCTTCTACACCTGTGGCCACAGGTTTGCCAGTAGCTTTCCTCAATCATTATCAGGAAGTGCTTCATAAATTTGTTCCTTCTTATGTGCTGGCTCCTCACTCTGTGCTGAGTTGTTGCTCATACTAGAAACAAATCTGGCCTTCCTGTCCTGGACTCTAGGTATCCTCAGTTGAGCCCAGCAAGGCTAGGAATCCTGAGTTGCCAGTAGCACACTTTGCCATATTACAACAATATATATATATTATTTATTTATTTATTATTTATTTATTTATTTATTTATTTATTTATTTATTTTTTACCTAAAACCAATTAGTAGCCAGGTGTGGTGGTACAATTCTATTTTAGTCTAATTAAATTGATGGCAGGAACTTCTATTTGTATACTTTCCAAGTAACAGCATACTGGTTTGTGTTCTTGTTTATAATTCTGAGACAATAAAGGACAACATTCTAGGTCTCAAGTCCTCCATAATCTATGGTGAACACAGGCCCTATAATCCTACCACTGAGGAGGCCAAGGCTGAGAAGGATCATCAGGAGTTCAGGATCAACCTGGACTGCTACATAATGGTACCCTATCTTAAAAACAAAACAAAACAACAACAACAAAAAACACCCCCAACAATTTGTGGTTCTCATTCCCCCTGGGGTCAAGTCCCAAAGTGCACGTGAATAAGACCCATTTGGAGCTAGTCCTGCTCTCCTTTGTGGCCTGGAATCCTGTGCCACAGCCACTTGGCCCTCCACTCTTAGTGCTGACCAGGCTGGCTAGCTTATATCTTGAAGCTTTTGTACATGTCAGTCACTTTCCTAGATCAATCTTACTGCATTACTCTCCTAATCTCAACTCTTTTCTGCATAAATTTTGAATTATCTGTTAAGACTTACTCAAATGTCCTCTCATTCTTACAAAACCATGTATATTCTTCTGTCATACTGGACAGTAACTGACTGGATACTGACTGGGGTCTGATGGCAGGAACTGTGGTAGGGATGTGAATATGAGTAGGAGGAGGTGAGCACACAAAATTACTCTCTGGAATGCCTATCCTTTTTTGCTTATCTTTCAGACTTACCAGTAGGAAACCCTTGCTACCTCTAAGGCAGTACCTGTGTCGGTGGGACATCTTGATGTTTTCAGGGCTCATGGGACTGTGGGATGCCAAAACATTTCCCCGTGGGGTGCTGTTGCCTGAACAAGCAGGACTTAGCTTATCCAAACCTGGAAACTCCTGTTGAGAAAGGAATGCTTCTTTATAGAAAGTAAAGAATAAATAAGGAATAGGAGAGAAAAGCAGGCTGCAAGTTAGAATATAAAAGAAACAAAAAAAAGGATCATGTATTGTACTGCAAACTTCTTTTGGGCAATGACCCCTCAATGGATAACCACCCTTCTACTCCTCTGGAGCCTAGACCACAGGGTATGAAGTCTTAGCTTGACTCTGTGAAGAGAAGCTCATCTGGACAGGCTGGTTAGTTTGACCTGAGAGGGCTTTGTTAATAGATTTTTTTCACTACAGTATATCAAAGGCTGAGAGAGAAGAGAGGAAGTATTTATTACCTGCTGTCAGAACATCTTACATAAGGACTGGGACTGGGATTTATTAGTTTGTTAAATGGCCCAGCTCTTAGGACTCAAGTTAGGTTGCCCATAACAGTCTATGAGGGAAACAGGAAACAAAGTCTTGATGAAAAACAGGATAATTATATTTTAGTCTAATTAAATTCATGGCAGAAATTTCTATTCGTATGCCCTTCTGAGTAACAGCATACTGGCTTGTGTTTTTGTTTATAATTCTGAGAAAATAAAGGACAATATTCTAGGTCTCAAATCCCCCATAATGTATGGTGAACATAGGCCCTAAGTCTATTAGAGATGTTTTCTTTCTCTTCTTCCAAAGCATGCACAGGGCTGAAATATGCCTCTGTAGCCCCAGAAGCCACTGCTACACAAATATACCAGGGAGCCTGATATGAAGAGAAAAAGCATTCTGTGCTTTTTTCTTCAGTCCCCTGATTGCCTGTGTGGCAGAATCTCTCCCTCATGGCCAGCTTCCAGACTATAAGAACCACCTGCTATGATAGGAAGGTCTGCATACTGCAGAGACCAGCCAAACCAGGAGGAGATACAGTTTAATGAGAAATGATGAAATGCAAATCAGATTAAGTAATGGAGCAAGCTTTTTACTAAATGGATCCCAAATTTTAAGGAAGATACATTCTCTCCATGTGCTAGAAAAGGCTGATAGCTTCACTAGAAGCTTGGAGTGAGTGAGATGACAACTTACAGCGTTCAAGAAGCAAGCAAATCTGTTCTCAGCTGGTCAGGTCACCTGAGTCTGGATAGTCTAACCTCTCCTAGGGCATCTGTACCAAGGGTCATCCCTAAGGAGAAATTTCTTGTGCATAACGTCTTGGCCCACCATCTAATGGCTCTCCTCCCTTGTCTCCCTGCTATTACGAGTAGTAGGGATTATCTACAAGTCTTACGTGATGAGGAGAAAGCTTTGCTTGGGAGGCAGGCAGTAGTAGGTAAGTGGGTTCATATACTTTGAGATGTAGGAATGTTTGCCATGCAAGTTTCTGTAGAAATTATTTGGGGTCAATCCCATGGTTGAAAACAGAGTGGTGCTACACAACAGGAGATTCAAGGCTACCTTAGTCCTATCTTCATTTGGCCAACATTCTGTGTAGGACTCTGCCAAAGAAAACTAGTTCTAAATGACTTGCCCTCCCTGCGTATATCAGTTCATGGTCCAAAACCTGGTGGAAAACAAAAAGCTAAGCCAGTGTGGAGACTTTCTGGGGCCTGGTCTAGTCCCAGAAGCTATCTGATACCTTTAAGAGGAGTGGGCATGAAAGTACCTACGACTTTCTCAGATGCAAACCTGGGTCATGAGACATCATGGAGAAAGTTGGGGTGGGGGAAAGAGGGGAAGGAAGAATGGAGTTAGAGAAGAAAGAAACAGGGATATAAGGAGTTGAAAAATGAAGATGGGGAAGGGGAGAGAAGAAAAGAGATGGAAAACTGGCTCAGGCCATATTTTTAACTCTTCAGGCTCTTAGAATGACAACATCTCTAAAGAGATCCCTACAAGTAGGACATATACTTTAGTTTCTTTCCTCTGCCTATGAAAGTCTCTATTAACACAGTGCCCTGAGAAAGTTCTTTGTCCTTGAATCTCACTCCTTTGGGAGTAGGTGAATTAATGAGAGGACCAAGAGAATTCCTGCCCTGGAGATATCACTGATCCTCTGCCTTCTGCCAGTGTATGGTGGGGACAGCTTTTCTTTTTCCTCTCCCCTCCTTCAAACTTTTCCTTGGCCTGTGGCACTTCTGGAGGAAGTGGAACCTGGTGGTACTGTAGCCAGAGGCAGGTCAGGGATCATCTTACATGGTAGAGACTTGCCCGCATCATTTGGAACTGATCGATCAGCTTCTTATGCAGAGGCCGCATTTCTGGATGCACAAATTTCTCATGAACTGCTAGCCCAACTCCAAGAACATGGACCTATGAGGGTGACAAAGCCTCTATGTTAAGCAGAGAGCAGCTCCTGAGAACTGCGGCAATCTTACAGTGTGTGGCCTTTCCCAGTACCTGTGGGCCCCTAAGCCCTGCAAGCCATACCTGCTCCTGCATGAGCTCCTTGAGTTGGGTGATCTTCTCAGCATCTCCTGGGTGCTTGGTGATATAATCTTTATCAAAGAAGGCCTGGATGGGGAAATGTCAGGTTAGAAAGACTCTTTCAAGGATCACTACTTAGATGGGGCCTCAGAAACCTGAGCCCAAAAGCAGTCAGGGCTATCTCATAGATGTATGTACCACTACCTCCAGCATAATCTACTAGAACCTCTAGCAATTACAGATGTGTTTCTGTGAGAAAGACAGGAAGTGGCCAAATCACTTGAACTGGATACTAGCCTCAATCCTTCATGAAGCCTGGATTGCTTGAGTAGTACAGGTAGAGCTAGTAGCCCAGAAGTTGGGGCTGAAGGATTGGCCCTCCAGAGCTCCCTGTGGAGGACACTTAACATCCTATCATTAGCTGATGTATTATCCACCTGAAAGAGATCAGGGAATGAAAGAAAAGGCTGTAGGAGACCTATGCTACTGAAAGGAGGAGTGGCTTAAGGCCTCATCCAAGAATGACTCCGAGTTAGCTTAGCCAGGAAAGGATAGCTGGGAAGGGTCCCCTAAGAGGTTGTAATCTAGAGGAGACTATAAACCACCTTCCCAGCCAGGTTGCCTGTGCAGATGTGACCTGGGGTCTCAGCTCACCTCCTGATAGCGTGCAATGCCTCCATTGACAGCTGCATCAATCACACCATTCAGGCACATGCTGAGGAGGTTGATATTTCCATGAACCTGTTTGTGTTGATACTGGCTGATTAGGGCCCGTAGTTCCTGGTTCTTATTCTCAACCACTTGGATGGCATTCTCCAAAGGGCTCACCTCCACCTGTGGGTGCAGAGCAGACAGTGTTCTCCCAGGAATGATGATAATCCCTCATCTTGCCCTGAAAGCAGGGATCTATGACTTGTGATGCTGAGGCCCCTTTCTTACTCCTGAGGACTCAGTACTCCCTGGGCCTTTTATTACTTTCTGGTTTATAGGAATTTGAAAAAAAACAGCAGTAGGGAAGAATAATAGTTCAGAAACCAGAGAGCTCTGGATTCCTGAACCTCAGAGAATGGTTTTCTCTTTTGAAAACTGACAGCTTTCGCTGTGTGGTTTAGATGAAAGAAGATACACAAAGCTCCCAGTACAGGATTGACCTGGGGGAGCTGAGGACAGGCAGATGGCTAGAATTGTTTCTTTCTTCACTCAGTCCTTAGAGAAAGCTCCCCAGAGCCAGGGCTTGAAGGAGCAGCTGAAGCTCAGCCCCATCTGAGGCATATCTCACCAGTTCCCTCCTCTCCACCTCGAACCAACGAGAGATGCCAGGCAAGCTGTGAGTCAGGGTTAGTGTAGTGCGCTCGATCCACAGGCTCTGCAAGGGGACAGGCACAGGGAAAGCAGGCAGTCAGGATTAGCCACACTCTGCCTACCCGAGGGATACAATAGCAATGAGTTCTCAGGAAAGTGGGGCTTTCCTGGATTTCTTCACCTTGAATTCATTCTCCTTGTCCTTGGGACCTTTGTGGAAAGGTCTGTCATACCGGAACTTCCTCACATTGTTGACACGATAGAAGCTCTTGACACGATCTGGGACCCTATCCATCTGCAGAACATCCACATAATCTGGGATAGGTGTCACTGCATAGATCTGCAAATCTGGGTTTGAAGTGAAGGGGAAATCCAGACTTGCCAAAGAGACAGGCCTACATGGCTGACCCTGTCATCTTTTTAAATGAGAGAACCACATAAAAGCTCTTGTTCCCTACGGGCAGTGGTGGCAGAGGCAGATCGTCTCAAGGGGCAGATCAGATCCAAGTTCAGTAAGACAAACCTATCTGCCCTTCGTTCCTACTCTAGCAGTGAGTCTCCTGGGCACTCTGCCATGGTCAGACAGCAACAACTAAGTGCCCTCTGATGCCCTTTTAAGAAACGTGAGAAAGAGGTCAGATAATGCAATGCTCACCACCCCACTGGAGTGAGAGAAGGTTGTGAGGACTCTGCCCTACTCATTGTAGGTAAACTACATTTATTAAAATAAGCTTTCAATCACATATAGTAGCATCTAAACTCCTTGTGGAAAGAAAGTAGATGGAGGGGCTGGGGAGATAGCTCTGTGGCACAAGTGCCTGCCTGGCAAGTGCAAGGTCGTGAGTTTGAACCCCGGTCCCGCCAAAAAAAAAAAAAAAAGAAAGTAGATGGGAATCTACGACTTCATCTCTCTTTAGCAAGTCTGTCACAGCTATAGCAACTGTAATGTGGCTCCCAAGGAGGATGTGTAAGGGGGATGGTGAGAGACAGGCCAGTGTTTGCACCAAAGTGCAATCAAATATACACACTTCTAGTCTCATCTTCCTCCCTGCATCCCTGGTCCTCTGCTCCATTCTACCTGACAAAGACCAGGGACAAAAATAATGCACAGGGAAGTGGAACAGGGAACAGCAAAGTATAGTTGGTGTCCCTGTGACAAAAGTCATAATGGGACCCTAATCACCCTGCATAGTGATAGTTCCTGACTCCTCACAGAATGGAGTGAGGGTTAAGCTATTGGTAGCGGTCAGCTAGAGAAATATCCCCCTGAGTACTGCTGCTAGGCCACTTATAAGGCTGAGGACACGCCACTGTCTCCTCTGTGAGGCATGAGTACCTTATTAAGTGTGGGCTCAATGCTGAGGACACATTCAGGCTTAGGGCTATGGGTAATCTAAATAAGGCTGGAAGGCCAAAATGGTAGAGGGGAAGCTGACTGGGTGGGACATACCCCTTGAAACTCCAGCCCACCTCCCCCACCAGTATCAAAAGATACACTGTGCATCACACTGTAGGATGGCATCATCAGGATGGTTGGGGTGCTGCATAGCGACAGCCTGTGGGAACTCGCTGAGCATCCTTTGCTGGAAAGCCTCCAGTCTCTCATAGTCGTGGCCACGGCACACATATTCTTTGTTCTGCCAAAAACATACAGTCAAGAGATCATTATGCCATGCCTGTGACCCGCCCCCCCATCACCACATAAATTAGGAGCCTCCTCTGTACTATGTCCTGGGCATACATAGGCACAGCACTCAGTCTGTGTTAAGAGAAAACAGCTAAGGAGGGAAAGGGACAAATGAAGGCAGACTTGCACCGTGGTGTGGCAGCCCTGGAGACGAGGTTCAAATAGTCTACATAGCTGAAAAGTGTATGAGAATAACTAGTGGGAGGGTGGCTGTAGAAGTACATGTCAGTCACCACTATGGGTACTAACAAATAATTTTAAGTGATCTGGTAGTCAGGAATGTGTTTTTGAAGGACAAATGGTCTAAACATTGTCCAGTGACAACTAGGTATTAAGCAATTGCTTGTTGCACTGATAAGCTTCTTTGGTACCAATTTTGCAAACATGTCAGCAAAGCAAATTGACATTGTGCAAACTACATTTTTCTTCTTTCTTCCTTTCTCTTTCCTCTTCCTCTCCCTCCCTCCCCCAGACCCCTAGAATCAAACTCAGGATGTTGTACTTGCCAGGCAGGTGCTTAAGACACTGAGCTTTCTTCTTAGCCCCAACAACACATTTCTTAAAACTGTATGTCACATCATATTTGGTTTAGGGGAGGTATAGCTCAGGGGTAGAGCATTTGACTGCATATTTGGTTTAGGATAAGTCTCATTTTTTTCTCCTTGTAGCCGAAGTGTCCTTGTGAGCAAGACACCCCCAGGACTACTGCTTTGCTTATCATATCACTGGGTGACTGGAGGAAGTTTGTCTGAAACCTGCTGGTGACACCCCTGCCCATCCAGCTGCCTCACTAGACAATTTTCCACAAATAGCATCAGACACTTCAGAACCCTCCTTGGCATGTCTTGAGAAGTAGAGACAGAAGTACAGGTAGAGCTAGAGTAGAACTAGAGGTAGAAGTAGGGCAGGGACAGAGGTAAGGGGAGGGGCAAAAGAAAGTGGAGGTGGAGAGAAAGGAAGACAGAGGAAGGGAAACTCTATAAGGTCAGCCATGATTCCAATTCGTGAGTTGGGACTGATCACAAGCGAGGCCTGAGAGTATTCCGACCTTCTCAGAGTAGGATTTCTGCCTCCTTTCTACTCACATTCTTACTATAAGAAAACTGAGCCAAGGCTGGGCCATGTGTCTGGATGAATCAGAACGGAAGGGTAACCAGAAGGAAAGTCAAGATCTGGGGGAGCAGGATGACCAGATGGGTAGATATTTCTAAGTCTCTTGACTGATAAACAAAATGGGCAAAGAATATATAGTTTGTCACTCAGAATCTTCACAGTATTAGTTCTAGGATGCCCTTGCACATACCAAAACCCATGTATGTTCAAGTTCCTTATATAAAATAGTATAATATTTTCATATTATCTATATACATCCTTCCTGGATGCTTTAAATTATTTCTAGGTTAGTTGCAAAATATAACACTATAAATATTTATTATACTATGTTGTTTAGGGAATAATGACAAGAAAATAAATTTGTACATAATCAGATGCATTTTTTCAGCATATTTTCCACCCATAATTGCTTCAATCTACAGATATGGAATTCATGGTACAGTGGGCTAAGTTGACTAATATCAGTTGTGAAAAACTGATATTAACTTTAATTTTTTTATTACAGGGGATTGAACCTAGGAACTTGCATCTAATAGGCAAGTTCTCCACCACTAGCTGCACCCCCTGAATAAGAACTGGCTTTTTTATATTTACTCACATACATATATTCCTCACTAGTGTCTGTTCATGCATCAAATGAAGAGAAATAGGACTTCCTCCAAAAAGGAGAGCTGGGTGCTTTCCTTATGCACTTAGTAGATAACCAAATCTTTGAGGCAAGAAAGGCAGATGGTCCAGAGAAACCACGCTGACAGAACTAAAGTAATAGATGGCCTGTGTGTTCAAGGGTGGTGACAGAAGTCTTTTAGGGGAAGCCCGGCAAGAGGAAGACACAGCACTGAATGATTGGTGGTCTCACACATGCCTAGGCAAGAATTCTAACATCCTCATAAATGACAGTTTTGACTGTCACTACTTTGCATTTCATTTTTGCCATCTATAAGGTGAATAGCTACTACCACTTGGATTTATTCCATTTACCACAGATGAACTGAGCAGCTGGGAAAGCAGCATGAGGCTAAGGCAGTGAAATTCGTCCATATGAATCCTAGTTTGGAAGCAGCTCTTTGGGTGGAAATAAGAATGGAATGCTGGGTAACATCTCCTAACACCCTTTGTTATTCTTCCATTATTGGAGTCTCTGAAATATCTGAATATTCAGACTTTCTTGCAGGCATGACATTTTTTTTTTTTTTTTTTGCATTTTAGAGAAGGGTCTACTAGGGTCTCACTACTAGATCGAATCAATGATCTGCCTGCTTTCAGCCTCCTAAGAGCTGGGATTATAGGCGTGCACCACCAGATCTAGTCTCTGTCTCAGCACTCCCTGAGGGGCGGCATCAGCAACACAGGCCCAGGGATTGAACCATAGGTGCTGTGATCTAGTGAGCTATTTGGCCGGCCCTTGCAAGCATGATTTAGATGGAAGATTTAGATGCAGCTTCCACATCAGGTCTTTCCTACTTGTCAGAAGGTTTCAAGAATGGTGAGATATGGATGTGACCTACAACTTGTACATGAGATGGTGGGAGCCAAGGTAAACATGCTAGAGAATTCCTGTTTGTCAGGGATAGAAATGAGATGCCAAAGACCAATTGTGTAATATCCAAAATGATGAGGTTCTCAAAGGAAATTTGGTTTATGATATGCAAACTATAAATCTATATAAGGATAATAAAATGATAATAAGTCATAATTTGCAAAGATGAAATGAGAAGTTATAATGCCAGGCTCATTAATTTGTCAAAGAGTTTTTTGGAGATGGTGCTGATTTCTAAATTTTATTTAATCCCTTTTACCTCCTTTGTTGGTCTCCATGACCACAGTTGCTATAGGATCTGTGCTGGTGGAAGTATCAAATTTGCTCCTTCTAAAATGCCTAGACTGGATAAAGGAGTCCTAGTTCTCCTAAAAACTTTCTACTCACCCATATTCTGTTGCTAGGAACACTCCTGTGCAACAGGGTTAGAGCCTTCCTAGGTATCACAATCAGGTAAGCTTGTTGTATTTGTTATATATCCTGCCCCCTCACAGGTCATTTTTCCTTTTAGCCTAGAATGATTACTACCCATTCCATCCAAAATGTGGTTATCCTGGACTTTGCAGGATAACTGAATTGATTTCCAAATGGAGTCCGTCAGGTGACCTTGATACTGTTACAATACCAAGCTTATTACTGTTCACTGGCTAAAGCAATTTTTCCAATAAGATGGAATTCCAAACATACCAAAGGGATCCTGTGATTTTTCCAAACTGCTTACTGAGACTTATAGGACACTAGCTTCTGTTAAGACATTGGAATGAAGGATAATCAGAGGTAGTATGATGTTTCAAGTGTACTCCAAGACTCATTTTTAAGGACAGCTTTGCTATGGTTTGTGTCTAGTTGTCCCCCCCAAAGCCTCATGCAATCACGGGGCAGGGACTTCTACAGTTTGAGACTGATTCATGATCCACTGGGATTATGTCTTTTAGTACTGATGAGATTATGGGTCTGAGTACTGCAGGGATTATGGGTGTGGCCTGAGGCAGACAGCCTGAGGCAGAGAGCCTAAATGTAACATAAGAGAGACAGAGACAGACTCTCTGTTGCCTCTGTTATAATTGTTCCACCACCATAAACTGCTGCTCTCTGCCATGTGCCAGTCTGCCTTGGAGCTGGCCAAGTATGGACTGAAACTTCCAGAACTGTGAGTTGAATAAACCTGTCCTTCCTTCATTTTGGGTGTCAGGTATTTTTCCCAGCAATGAGAGAAGAGTAACTGAGACAAGCTCATTTAAGTAATCTGAGAACAATATATTTCTTTGGAATACAGCCTACATGCCCAAGATAACTACTCTTGAAGCCTATTGGTTGTGCTGAATAAACAAGAAAATCACACACATTTTGGGGCTGAACTACTGTGGATGTTTTGAAGGTAAAGCCTGGAATGACCTCCTGTGGAAACCTGCATTCCTTGTACAACTTTTTCCTCTTTGCCTTATACCATGCTTACTCATGAGAATGCTAATTCAGCAACTGCTTATCTTAAAAGATTTGAGAAAAAGGGGAAGATGGTATGGAGATGGAGTGGCACTGAGTACAAGTTAATGTGGAGCTGAGAAAAGCTAAGAAGGATGCTTAGAGGCTGAAAAAGAGAAATGTAAGCTTGTTTTCTGATGATGCTATTATTCCAACTGAAAGAAAGCTGTAACACCCAGGGCATTATAAATTGATCTCAACAATGTCAAAGGCATAAATGGCAAAACTTGGAAAGTGAGATTCATACTACTCAAGATGCTAGGAAACTGCTTTCTAGAGACAAAACAACTCTTGATAGATAATATAATCCCAGCTGATTTGATTCCAAAACTAGTGTCCTTTGGCAGAAATGACTGTAGTCCCATTCACTTTGAATCTGTTTCTGTGCCCACTAACATTGCTTCTGGGACATCTGTATAGACCAAGGCTGTGGTGGACGAGGTCCTATCCCAGCATTCCTTTCTGTGTTAGCATCTTCCCGTATTCACAGAAGTGAACAAACTACATGAGCTCTAAGAAACCTAGCACATTCTGATTCTGTTTCCTGGTACTCTGTTTTTAAGCACGGTGAAGCTTAACTCACTCATCCTACACCTCTGCTGGATGCTACTGAATAATTCTTCCTACTTGAGTTTGTCTCCAGCATCATCATGATCCAGAAATATCAGCAGATAATGGCTAGGCTGTTTCCTACTTGATACATAGTCCAATAAACATAGTGAAAAAGAGTGGTGAACTTGTGAAGCTTCTAGGACTTATTCAACTGCTAATTCTGATTTCTACACTAAGAACCATAGGGAATTAACATCATTGGAACAGATGAACAGATTCAGACTATGTTAGATGTAAGACCACTTGCCATATTTCCCATTCTCAAAACCAATACAAATCAGAAGGATGCTACATGGACATTGTCAAATATCACAGTAGTCAGAACCAGATACAAGAGGTTGGATTATTCTACTCATTACCTGCATATAGATTTTAAGTCACAAAAGGAGCCTAAACAGCTATATGAGTGACAAAACATTTTCACAGATTGTATATCTTATTCATTGTGGTATAACAGAACTGTTGATGAATCTTTTAAATGAAAAAGATACCAAAATTATCCTGGTTATTCTGGGGGCCATTTCAATTATCTTTCAGACTGCCGAGAGACTTGGTGAAAGTGAGAAACAGAACCATGATTGAAGAATATAGAGGCCTGGATAAAAATTGAAACTTTACAAAACCATGAACATGAGTAGGTATACATGGATCTGTTAAGCTTGATTAAGAAATATTTTTCAATAAAGAAAGAATCGAATGTGCCAGAAATAACTTCTGAAGTTCCGAATGGAACTCCTAAGACCTTTAACTTATAGGATGCACAGTTGAAGCATAAAGTTGTTTATTGTATTGTATATATTCAATTTAAATTTGTCTTACTCTTTCTCTATTAAAAACTCTTTAAATGTGGCTTGCTGTGTACGTTTTACAACAAACCTAAACTTAAACAGTTCTAAATTGTCTTTTTTTT
>PVKN010003378.1:0-37581 GCA_004027915.1 Capromys pilorides | reverse complement strand
TTTCCTTTCCTTGTTTCTGCTATTTTTACTCTTTAAAATAAAATCTAATAAGATAAAAAAAAATGGTCACCTTTTAGGTAAAAAATGGTTTATATAGGCAGTTTGGTATGCTATCAACTGACACATGAAGTCATATAAGATAAACTTGTGTTCTTTAAATCTTCAACAGTTTGCTGCTTTCCACAATTTTACAGCCTGGTGCACACAATGAATTAACAATACATTTGGGCTGAAATCAACATTTTCCCCCCCAGGAAGGTTGTCCAAAACATGCTAGATATGGTACAGATTGAACACAGACCTGTAAGCCTGCCCAGCCTACTACAAGTCTGAAGCAGGAAGCTCAGCTCCTAAGAATGCTCATGAATGATCCCAAGAGAAGTGTGCTGAAAATGTAAAGTGTCTATCTCTAGGTTGTTGAATTTGGGGACAACTTTATGTGATTTTCTCCTTTTTATTCTATTACATTTACTAAGTGTTCTAGGATATACTTACTTGTACTACTTTAGGAAGAAAACAACCAGATATGATTCAACAACTCACCCTCCCAGAGCACTTGAGCACCATCTGGAGACGTATTCTATTGTCATAACAGGAGGAGTACATTCACTTTGGAAAGCAAAAATCCAAGATCAATTTGTAGTACTGATAAAGCACATTTTATGACTTACTACAATCAACTTTTGTACTTACATAAGGGGAAATATTTGGAGTATTTTTGTTTTCACTTGTTTTGTTCTGCTGACTACAATATAATTGCAGGTTGTTAATATTGAACACTCTTTTAGTGTCTCTATGTCCCGAATTTAAACATTTGCTTTTATTGTTCATATGTATTCACATTCCTGTATTTTCTAATGCCAATTTGTATGAGTAGCTGTGTAGAAGAATGTGATTGCTCCAGTGAAAGCCCTTAGAATAAGATGGTGCAGACCACCATTAGTCAAAATTCTGCTCTGGGAGACGTGTGCTTTATTACCCGCATTATGGCTTACGGAGGGACAACTGTCTCAGGTGTTGGACACTGGCTAGCCCCTCATGCGGTGCAATCCCTCAGGTCACAGAAGAACATTTTATGTCTTCACCAGCTTCTTTAATGTGGAGTGGGTACTGGGGAATGAACCTTGGGCCTTTGAGCTGAGCCCCATCCCTAGCTCCCCCTGCATCTTTCAATTTGGAGTCTTATGAGTTGTTAAGTTGCCCATGCTGGGCCCATGCTGGCCTAAACTTGTGATCTTTCTGCCTCAATCTCGCAGAGGAATGGGATTGCTGGTGCATTAAGTTTCTTCTTTCTTTTCTTTTCTTTTCTTTTCTTTTCTTTTCTTTTCTTTTGCTGTATATAAACCTTTTGTTCTTTATAAAGTGCTCAAAACATGAAAAAAAAGTTTTTTATAAACAGGAAGAACAGAAAACAGCAAAGTGAGATATGTCTGCTTCTTGCCCACCTTTCTGCAGCTTATGGCCAAGAACAAAAACAACAAACAGGAACCCTGGGCTCTTCTGAAGCCTCTTCTGGACATGCACCTACACAGGCATGTGGGAAGCTCATTGTCAAGGATGAATGGAAGATTAGGATGGTGCTGGGACCAAACAGGGGCCAGAGAAATACCCAGAAGGGGAATGGCCCTGTTCCTTAGAGGAATTACCTCTCCAGCTCCCATGACTCTTCAAAAATATGACTGGAAATCTGGGTGCTGATGTCTACTTTTCTTAGCTTGATATGTGGATATGTGATAGACAGCTCTGCAGGGCAGTGCTCCTCTGGGCCATCCTGGTAGAAGACTAACCTCCCCTGTAGAGGACATCTCCTAAGGCTCTGAGTAAGCCCAAGGAGACAGCCCCTAGAGGAGTTCTGGCCTCTTTACTAAACTAGAGGTACCCTCCTCTAGCACATCTTCACCCCACCCACTCCATCTTCTGCCAATGCAGAACACCTAGGCTACCAGAGGATCCTGCAAATGCCATGGGGAAGTTTGCCATGTGTTCCATAAGCAAACTGAGTGCTAGTTCAAAGGACAGGTGCTTCACTTCAAAGCCAAGCCAAGCAAGGCTAGGGCAGCAGCTCAGTAAGTGGGTGGAGAGCAACAAAGGCCTTTTCTTAGGTATGTGCAGTGCAGGCTTCCACTTCCTGACCAGCCAGCCGCTCCAGCATGGTTTAGGCCAGGCCAGTGAGCGGGGAAATCCCAGACCTACAATTCACCAGAGGTCTTTTATCCTAGAGTCCTCTGAACTGTGCTGAGGAAGACGGGGAGATGGTAGGAAGGTTGGAGGCAGCAGGTTGGGCAGACCTTAGCCACGAGAGCCTCAGTGAGGGGAAGAACACACAGCAGGATTGCTCAGCCCTTACACCTCTCCTAGGGCCTTGAGGCAGAGCTGTCATGTGTGCTCAACAGAAGAGAGGGGGCGCCACAGCAAGGGAGAGGTCTATACCTGGGGCTCTTGACCCCACCCACAAAAGGCATTTTGGTTTCCAAAGTTCAAACCCTGCAGGAGCAGAGTTTTGGCATCTGTACAGGCAACAAAAGCAGACTGAAGGCTTGATCCCCCAAAACACAAGCAGCCTAAAATCCAGACCTGTCAGGGCCCTTATGTCAGAGATGAGTGGGAACTTGAACAGTGAGGAGGAGCTCCAGCCACCACCCCACCCCCCCACTTCACACTCACACCTGACATCCAGCAGGAAGTCCCAAGAGGGATAGGGTCAGCCTAGGTAACCACAGTCATCAACTCCATCCACACAGCACTGGCTCTGCAAGAGCTCAGGGCTGAAACACTCTCAGGACTTGGTGAAGTGACTGGGCCACCCAGGCTCACTGCCCTCAGGTGGATGGGCAGTGCAAGGCTGGGAAAAGACATCTCAAGCTTGGACAAACAGGCAGCTCGGCTCCTGTCTGAGTTCCAGTAATACTAGATCCCCTCTCGGGACTGAGAAGAGGATGAGGGGGAGGGACCAGCATGAGGAGGAGTGGCAGATTGTCCCTGGGAGGTATGAAACTCTTTGCCAGCAACAGCCTCTTTCAGTCACCAACCTACACCCTACTCCTGCTCACTTTGATGACTGACTTTCTTATTCCAATTTTCCAGAGCCCTCACAACTTACGAGTATGAGAAGGTATGGGTGGATAAGAGCCAGGGCCTCACAGATGCACAAAGTGTACATAGAAAGTGCTACCTCCAGTGCAACTCCCAAGGGCCCGCTTCAGAGAGGTGGGAGTGCCTGGGGGAGTAGGAGTGACCATGGGGACAGGCCATGTTGCCTGGGAGAGCATGTCTGATGGCAAGAGGGCAGGTGGGGGGGGAGGCAGGTGGGCACATGGCCCCGTCTGGACAGCAGGCCCTCGCCAACCCTCTGGGGTGGGGGTGGGGACCAGGGAGTCTGCAGCAGTATTGGGAGACCTCTCTGATCCACACCAGCAGCCGGTTGATGTACCTCTCTAGCTCCTGCACTTGCTCACTCTGCCAGCTTTCCTCACACTTGACAGGCAGGAGCAGGCCTTCAGTCTCTTGGTATCCCTGGTCAGGCCAAGCTGGGACACAGAGGCTACTGGCTGAATGCTACCAGCTGTGACTCTCTTGAGCTTCTCCAGCCCACTTCTCAGGGCTGTGTTCACACCAGAGCAGGGCTACTTCCTCTCAGAGCCACCCAGGGGTGGTGCTGAGGGGCTTCCTGGGGTGGGGATGGGCACTGGGCTATGGCTCCTCAGCTGGTGGTGCTGCCAAGGGCACAAGCACAAGTGCAGAGGCTGTGTGATCTTCCCTGAGTGGGCCAGGGGAGCCCTCAGAGTGGAAAGCGCTCAAATGAGTCAGGGGGCAAGGCAGTCCCCTACCCTAGCAGTAGAAAGGAAGAGGTCAGGGGCTGGGCTCCATGATGGGCACAGCATGGAGGGCCAGGGCCTCCCTAGTGGTAGCTGGCCCAGGGCAGGAGAGGGAGTCATGAGAAAGCAAGTTCTGGCTATGGATGGCTGTTCTGGACAAGGGTGGCTATTAGATTTCTGAGGCCTTAGCAGCAATGTAGATGGGAGGCTGGAGGGACCTGAGCTCCCTTGAGACAAACAGGGGCTCAAGGGTAGCTCCCCGGAGGCCTACAGATCAGCCTGCAGGTAGATAACAGACAGAGGACCAATGGCCTCTTCCATGGCTCCTGGCTCTGGGCCTCAGGTCCTTCTCTCTTTGAAAGTGCTGAAAGACTTGAAAGAGCTGAGCTCCATAAATAACATGGTAGGGAGACAGGCCCCTCAGAGCAGCTGGTGGACAGATGGGCAAGCTCTGAACTCACGGGTCTGGGCTCTTTCCAGGCCTGGCCCACCTACCACGATTCCAGAAGCCTGGCTGGCTGACTCCCCCACTCAAGCTTCTTTCCCTCCTCCTTGGCTTGCTGAGGAGCAATAGACAGAACATTTGTGGGGTGGTCTTCTATGCCCCTAATGCCTGGTTCTTCAGCTCTCCTGTAGCCATCTCTTGCTTTTCCTCCACCTGAGAGTCTGGGGCCATGAAGATGTATAGTAGCTTGGCAGGGGTGTGCTGGGTTGCGGCCTCTCGTCAGATACCCTCTCATGCTTAGGTTCTGCCTCCAGCTCCCACTGGGCAAGGCTCTCACTCTGCATTGGGTTCAGAGTTTGGGGCAATTCTGTCTGACTCTCTTTGAAGGGCTGGGGAGACTCTCTTTGAAGGGCTGGAGTGGCCATCTCGGCTACAAAGAAGCGATGACCAAGTGTGGCCAGGAGTCACAGCTGTGCTAAGCTTGTGGAAAAGTTAGCATCCTCCTCAGTGGTCCCCTGCATCTTGGCCCTTGGTGGCATCATTCAAACCAGGCCATTTCTCCATGCACTCATTGCATCTTAGGAGCTGTACAACTTCCTAGCATCTGCTGGACTTTGCCCAGCTCCGCCTTCCAAGGCCAGCGGTTCTGTCTGGTGCTGAGGTCGAGGCTCGCAGGTGCAGCTCAAGGGCAGCTCGTGGTTCCTACTGACCTAGGGGCCCAGGCCATTTGCATTTGTGCTCTTCTGGTCTGGTCCCAAATCTAGAGGCATCTGGGCTCAGCCCACACGATGTTCCCACTGCTTATTCCCTCAAGGTCTCCTCCAGGCTCAGAGTTGCCTTCATTGCCACAGTCCCTAGGCCTGACTCATGCTGTAGCCAGCAAAGATCTTCAAGGTTTTCCCATGCAGGCCAGGCTCTCCCAGCAGAAGGCAGGGAAGCAGAGCTGGCCCGCAAGTCACTGGGGACAGGGGAAGCAGGTGAAGGAGAGTTCAGTGTTGTGTCAGCTGGGAGCTCCTCAAAGAAGAGCTTGCTCTGCGGGGTGAGGAGCAAGCTGGTGACACACAGGAATGCAGATGGGTTGGCTTTAGTGGTGGCAGCAGTGGCAGCATCAGCAGGGGAGACAGCTGGAAAAGCTGTTAGCATAAGAGCAGCAGTAGGAGCAGAGTGGGGGGAGCTGGAGCCCTGGGGGAGCAGGGAGGTGGTGAGGAGGAGCAGAGGGGCCAGACTCTGCCCAGGCTGGGGCTCTGAGTTACTCCTTGAATTCTCTCAAACTCAACCAGCTACTCTTCCCTTTTCTCCCTATTGGACAAGTGTAGGGCCAGACCACCCTTCTCCTCCACAGAGTTGTGAACCTCAACTTGCTCCAAGTCAGGCCCTGGTGATGGTGGTAGAAGAGGCCCATCCAGGGTTTATTCTCCTCCAGCACAGCCTCACCGGAGGCCACTATGCATGGTGACCCTGACTGGCTTCCCCTCTGTGGCCAAGGCCTTCTCCTCACTATAGGACTTTGGCCTGAACACTCAGCTCCTCCTGTCCAAGCAACACCTCTGACTGCTACAGGTGCTAAAGCTTCAGTGCCCACAGTGGCGTGAGAATCTTTGTTGCAAATGTAACCTTACTGACATAGAGGGAAGAGTGGAGCCAACATCAAGGTGACCCTGGGAGTGAAGAAGGGCCTTGGAGGGGCTGCACAAAGCTGCCATCCTTGTCACTGTAGGTCCTCCTGTGGGTGAACAATTTGGAGATCTGTGCAGGCTTGTAGCCCACTTCAGTGGACAGCCAGCTGCTTGGCCAGCAGGGAAGGACCTAAAGACAGAGACCTTGGGAGGGCCAGACTCCCTCTGGTGGAGGACAAGTTGCTGTCCCGGGGTCAGGGCAACTTGTGAAGTCTGCTGCAGAGGGAAGCCTTTGGCTTTGCCTGTCTCGCTCAGGCTGCTCAGTTCAGGATCCTCCAGGGCAATGCTTAGGAGAAATGCAGGGACAGACTCCAGGCCACACTTCTCCTTCCCCTTCATCTTATTTGTCCTTGACCCTGCTGGAGGGGGCCTGGCTTGTTGTTCATGGACAGCTCAAATGTGCTGGGCTCGAATAGTTGTGAGGGAACTGACAATGACTTGGACCTCCTGCATTCCTTCTCCTGCTTGCCTGTCCCGGATGCAGGTTGTGCCACAGTGTGTGCTGAAGATCAACTGGTTAACCAACTTCATGTTCCTAGTAGAGCGAAGAGGTGAGATTTAAAGTCTAATTGCACAGAGACCCAACCTGATGCTTCATCTAGTGTATTAGACTTTCATGGAATAATGCACACAAATTTTAAGCCAGACTTACCTTATTAATATTTTGGCCCAGCTGGCCATTGCTGTGGATGGCTGTCCCGTATATTGTAGGATAGCTGGTAGCCGCTCTAACTACCAGAGGCCAGAGCCCTCCTCCCCGAGTTAGGACAACACAAAATGTTTCCAGGTGGTGCCCGAGTCCTCTGTGGTGCAGAGGGATGAGATTATACCTGGTACAGAAGGAAAATGAACACTTTTGAGTTTTCCTTAAGACAGACCTAATGGAGTTTCACAAACACAGCTCCCTAGAAGGACTTCACAAGCATGTCGGTGTGAAAGAAACAAATAGTGCACATCTGCTGATAAGGAGTCTGCCGCTGGCGGATCAGTGGGGTAATGTGGAGTCCAGAGCTGTAGCCTGCTGGCTTTCCCCTTCATGCACCACCTTGCCCCTGGAACAGGACAACTGACCTTAGTGTTATGTTCCATACAGGGAGAGAGGACTTTTCATGTAACACAAAAGCTAGCGCATCCTCAGAAATATAAGTCAAGTGAGATTAAAGTAAAACGCAGAAGCAGTCAGCCAGTTAGCAACTTTTTAGAAATGCCAGCTCTATGATGGCCATTATTGCAGGCCCTTAGGGCAAACTGTAGCTACTGTATCAAGTTGTCACAACCTGGGTGGCTGGACAACACAGACATATTTGCACACAGTTTTGGACACCAGAAGTCAGCCTGACCCATGGGTGTATTTCTGTGTTGCCTGGGTCTGCCCATTGGGAGCTCTCTGTGCACAGGGACCTGGTGTCGGTTGCTGCTCTGCCTCCAGACGTGTGCTAGCACTAGCTGCAGGTTCTTTCCATCAAGCTGGTTCTCCTAGGTAATCCAGCATTTCCTCGGTAATCTGTTGATTGAAAGTCCCTGGGGATGGAGCTTGACTCAGTGCCCCACCGTGTCTCACACAGGGTTTAGTCAGGAAAGCAGAAGACATAGTAGGTATTTTAACATAGGAAAAATATATATCTATATCAAATATACTTACACTTAGATAATCCAGTGTTTGTCCTGGAGCCAGAAGCAGCAGTGCTCAGCAGAGAGTTGGAGCCCCTTCCTTGGGTTGCCTTGCTGCTTGAAGTTGCCTGTTGAGGTTGCCTAGCATTTGGCTCCTCAGCCCAGCAGCAGAAGCCTTGGACCACTCTGCAGAGAAGCCAGACGCCACAGTGTTGGTTCCTCTTCCTGGCATCATCAACGGCTTGAGCTAACTGCCTCGTCTCAAGTCGCTTTCTACCTGGTTGTGGGCTGGGTTGAATAATGACCCAGAAGGCCAGTCCCCTCATGACCCCTGGCACCTCTGGGTGTGATTTTGCACAAGGGGTTTTGAAATGAAGATGCCAGCGGAGGCACACCCTCTGGGGCCTCTAAGGGAGAGTCTTCCCTCGAAGTGCTGTCGCTAAGCTGCCCAGCCTGGGCACAGATGTATAGTCCTCTGACCTCAGCCTCCTAGCATACTTACTCTCTTATACGGACAGACACAGGTCACAGAATGATCCTCTGGGCTGCCTCAGGATCTAGGTGACTCTTCAGCACAGCCCAGCACAGCCCCGCAGTGAGGCGGTTAATGCCTTATGGTCTCAAGCTGGTTGATTAATGGCTCACGTCCCATAGCTGGATGTTCTGGCAAGTATTTTGCGTATCTCTGTGTCCTCCCTCAGGAGCTGTCCATGGCCCTAATTTGACAGGAAAGCATTATATTCTGCTAGAAATGTTGCTGCTAAGAATCTCACCTCCACTCAGGGATATAGCTCAGCCACATAGCACCTGACTGGCATAAATGAGGTTGCAAGTTTGATTCCCTGTACTAGCACCCCTTCCTATCTGACCTCCTGAAAGGCCACAGCCTGGTTCCCTGCAGATAAGTCAGGCTGGATTATAACGGGGATAATAGCATCAGACCAATCAGGAGTCACCCTGCGGCCGGATGCAGAGGATGCTGCCATTCGCTGAGGGAGTCTCAGAAAGTTTATTCCCAGGGCATGCCAAGGACATTTGCTGTGCTTCTCATTTTTAGGAATAGCCTTGGCCTTGATCTGATGCCTGCATGGAAGTTAACATTGACAAGTAGGACAGGCACTTTACCCACGTGGTTTACCCCCACGGCAACCCTGTGAATTACGCCACATTCAAATCTTCATCTAAGAGCAGTGCCACAGACAGGCTTGACTGTCTGGAGAGATGGGGAGAGATGATAGACACCCGGAAAATTCAGTAAGCGAAAATTTTAGGAAAAAAGCCACATACAATCCCTTGGCACACACTCCCACATACACAATCCAAATATCTTCAGCGTTTCATGGTACCTCCGAGTCTAAGTAAAGTTACTTGTGAACTTGAAGTTCAGAAATCCTGAGCAGGTAGCCCAGGCTCAGAGAGTCCCCCGCCGCAGCAATCTAACTACTGAAGAGCTTGGGGTGATGAGACCCTCACTGTTTAGCCCAGGACTGCTGAGCTCCTTCTAGTTGGGTGTCCAGGTTTTTGGCTTCCTGGGCAGCCCTGAGCCAAAAGGAGCTGTGTCAGATTGAGGATAATGCTTGGTATGGTTAATGATTATAAGGAACCACATCATCTTACTAGTTTATGAAATAATGTAACTAACTCCCATGTAATAACGAAATAAGAAAACTTACATGTCTGCTTAAACACTAAATGTCTGTCTTCAAAGCACACACATGGAGGAGGATGAGTCACGATTACTGGGAGCTGCTGCATTTTATTCACTAAGTCACACGATTGCACAAAAGTGGGCTGCACACAGGCGTGGGTCCGGCTGACTCTGTACTGCAGATGAGGACCAGGAGGCAGAGCTGGAGCTGCCCTGAGCCCTTCTCTTCACAGTGTTACCCTGTCACTTGTGCAGCTGGATCAGTACCAAACAGGGAGTTAGAAAAAAAATATTACCAAAACTCACATGGTAGATTAAAATGTATGGCCTTGCAGGGGTGCGGTACCAGCTGTCCGAGGTCACATGCTGTGCAGCCCGGAGGACCAGGTGTTGGACACGCAGGCCCTTCTGTTTCTCAGGTGGTGACACTAAGACTGAACTGGAAAGCGTGCTCACCTAGACTGCAGAACACTACAGAAGATCTTCACTGTCACGACACTTCCCTAACTGTGGCAAACTGCACCTGCTTTTCAACTCAAAAGGTCGAGAAGTTCCAGTCCAGAAGGTCCCCACCAACTCATGCGCGTGAGGAGTCCCCATGGAAGGGCTTCCTGTGCGTTCACTGGGCACAGTACCAGCTTCCTTTCCACCAGCCCAGCCATAGGGCAGCCGAGGACGCCCTTGCCAGTGACCTCTGCGGACCTCAGGGCCCGGGTGTCCCCAGCACTGCTGCCCAGCGTGTCTGCGCAGGCCTCACTGGCGACTGTAGTCATCAGTGGGCTCCAGATCGGTGCTAAACAAGCGCAGGACTCATATTTTAGACTTGTCAGTTTTTATTATCTCCACGTGAAGTGAAGAGGGAGAGCGCTGTGATGGCTGCTTCAGCAAGAAAATTAAACCAATTTAGCTTTAATATGTAAGCTGTGGAGACGATAGGGCTCTGGGCTTTTTAATTTGCTGATATGATCCCACGCAGATGGTTAAATGATGAAAATAATCATTTTCTTAAGGGAATTGAAAAAAATCAGGAATTGACAATTTCTCCAACTATGGGGAAAGTTTCCAGTTATTTTGATAGCTTGAAATTTTATTTATACCTCATTAATATTCAAACATAATTCTAATCTGAATCCCAAGTTTTATTCTAATTTAAATAGCAGTGAATTATATTTTTGGAGTCCAAAGATTCATTTTTGAAATTCACCAGCAGATGGCAGTATGAGACAGTTTGACAGGTTCGGCCTCCTTTCCCTTCCCCCATCACAATAACAGCTATTTTTTAAAAGCAAATAAAAAAATGAAAGAAAAGAAAAAATTTAAAAGGCCATACCTTACTCCTTGCCATTGCTTATGATAAAGTAGCCAGGCGCGGTGGATTAACTAATGGTCACTTTGTAACACCTAGCTGAACTGGATCAGTGTGGCTCCCGGTGTGGAAGGCCCGCCTGAGGACTGTTGCTGACAACATAGGAAAACCCCAGGGAAGATGGTGAGCTGTTGATTCTCCCAGAGAAGCATACCACGCTGGCCTTCCTGACAG
This sequence comes from Capromys pilorides, assembly GCA_004027915.1. Classification (NCBI taxonomy): domain Eukaryota; kingdom Metazoa; phylum Chordata; class Mammalia; order Rodentia; family Capromyidae; genus Capromys; species Capromys pilorides. The sequence continues at coordinate 26,846 of PVKN010003378.1, read as the reverse complement.
GAGCTCAGCTGTTCTCATTGTCAGAGGTGCTTGGGCCCTGGCTGTCAAAGAGATTAGCTGGGTTCTCTCTGGGGAGCTCCAGTCCTTACCTCGAGCGTGGCTCCCTGTCCCCAGTGCAGACCCCGCAGCCTGCTGGTACAGATCCTTCCTCCCGCTGGTGCAGACAATCTAGCTTCTAGCTCTGCCCCTGGGGCCTTGCTGGTGCAGATTCTTGATACAGACTCGCCTGAGACATTGTCATGGGCTCTAGGCCTCCAGCTGTACTCCCAGAGGACACTGCCGTGGGCTCCAGGTCTTCAGCTGGACTCATGCAGGACATTACCACGGGATCCAGGCCCTCAGCTGAATTCTCTTGGTCTCTAGCAGTGGACAGATCTCCCACAGTATTTTGCATTTGACTCTTTGGATGAATACTATAAATAATCCTATAAATTATATGTCCTGTATGAAATCTTTTCCCTTGTAAACCCTGACTACAACACCAGGTGTTTGAATCCTTCAGAAAAGTAAACATTATTTTAACTGTTTATCCCAAAAGGGATAAACACCCTTATTTATTTCCAATTTATTTCAGTAAATTGGATTAATTATAGGTTATTACAGTTATAGAATTATATAGCTATAGATTAACTTATGCTAACTTAAATGAATTTGTACCAGTGAAACTCATTTTAAAAAAAACTAATTTAGAGAGCTGGCAAGATAGCTCAGTGGACTACATGCCTGCTAAGGCAAGCGCAGGGACCAGGGTTCAGTCCCCAGTCTCTGCGTAGTGAGACCCTGTTCACAATACATTTAAAAAATTAACCTGATTTAACAGAGCTGTTCCCTCCTTTCTTTTTTAAAATTTTTTTTAAAAACATGATAGCAGTACATTCCCAATAATTGATACAATGCATATTGTTGTCCTTATAGTAGTTATACAGAGCACAGGATATAGACATGATAATTTTTCTAATCAATGTTGGTACAAAAAATTTCTTCTCTTTGAACTAAGAGAAAGTAGTTATATACATAGTCCAGTATTCCATAATTGCAACGGATTACTGGCAGAACTGGCAATGTTGCAAGCTGTTGATTTAAGCCTTTTACAGCTCAGCATATTAATCTAGCTTTATGTTTTATGCCTTGTGGTTAAATTTTTCTGCTGGGTAGTTAAGGTCAAGTTAAAGCAAGACATGCATAAGAAAACATGTAACTTTGTACCTCCCAAGGTCGGTGAAATCTCCTCAGGATTTACTTTGAAACCATGTACAGTACTTTGTAGAACTACTGTCAGTATCAGCCATCTGGATGAGTCATGGCCATTGCTTGACCAGTTTGCTCTCTGTGAAAGCCTGTGAGAATGATTTCTCTCTAGGTGACTCTCCTTAGGCCCCCTATACATCATCGATCCATTTCCTCTCTGGTCCCATAATCTGCTTGAACAGAAAATTTGGGACACCACTGAGGTATAGGATGTTACAGCACAGGTTCTCTTATGTTCTGAGTCCTCACTGACCTTGAAGGACTAGGGCCAAAATATTGGCAATGTTCCCTCCTTTCTCTCTTGCCTCATAATTTCCAGTAACAACACCATTAGATACTGCTATTATTTCAATTCTATGTACTATTGCTGTATGTCAGGCAATAAATTAGACTGTTTGCCAGATCACTCCCTTTCCTGTGAAAACCAAGGGCAAGAAGCAGAAATAGAAAAATGAAGTGGTTAAGAAGAATTTAGAATCATTTTGTTCTGGCTAAAACCCCAGTTTTACTTAACCTGATTGTTAACTTATCACCACTTTTTTATATATGTTGATATGTTTGTCTCATTTAAACTGCACTTCAGGAACTGTACTTATATGCACTATATCTATAATATCCATGCATATTACAAAAGGATACCATTTCATTAAGCAGTTGGCTGAGATCACCCAGCATGGAGGGAACAGCCTGATGTAGGCCAGAACTTCTCTCACATACGTATGCAACCCAGATGCATGAAAGGCTACACTGAGAGTCCTGTGAGCAGCTGGGGACAATCACAAGCAATGCCAGCCTTGCCTTTTACTTTAAAATTCAGTCAAAGATATGAGAGAAACTCAGAAGCAGGGCACAACTTAACTAAAAATAAGCATAGATCAGTTGACCCAAATTATATAAAGAAATAACTGGATGCAAGCATTCGTCAGATTTCAGCGTGCCAAAAACCTGGTATATCACTCAGAATTTTAGAAAATGTACCACAGCAGACATACCCTAAAGTGCCTCCTCATAATCTATGCCAGAGGTGAGTCCCTCTCCCTGAGTGGGCCCAGGACCTGTGGCTTGCTTCCAACCAATAGAACATGGCATAGGTAACAGGTAGTCAGGCAGTGCTGCAGAAGGTGGGGGAGCTTCCCTGCTGGCTTTGCGGAAGCAAGCAGCCATGGCTTCTACAGCTGCAAGGAATAAATGTGATGCCCCTGCTTGTTGGTATAGCATGGGCTTCAAGACTCCCAGCTTATGCCTTAAACCAGACTAATACCCAAATAAATATATATGCTATGTTCTTTCCTGTACATATATACATATCATAAAATTTAAATTAAAAATTAAACACAGTAAGAGTTCAATGATAATTAAATAGAATAATTATAGCAATATACTGTAATAAAATTGCCACTACTCTTGTACTTTGGGGCTAGCCCAACATAAATAAGTGTCACTTGAACTCCAGCATGGGATGCTGTCTCAGTCAGGGTTGATGGCTGCTGTGGATACGAAGTGACTTGCAGGCAGGTACCACGTACAGCATGGATGCCCTGGTCACAGGCACAATTCAAGGGTCAGGCAGTGCACAGTAAGGTGGTGTGAGATTTCATCATGCTACTGGGAAAAACACAAATAAAACAGGTGCGTTATTTCCACAATTTTCCATTTAATGTTTTTTTAGACTACAGCTGACCACAGATAGCTAAAAACATATGAAGTGAAACTATGGATAATGGGGACCACCATATTGCCAAGACCTCCAAAAGCCTAGAAGCCAACTCTTTCTGAGTTTGACCCTAACCCTTGGGTTGCACACAAGCAGACAGCCAAGCCAAGTCATACTCAGAGTTTCATACCCAGAAATGGTGAGATAACTCCTTTGGTAATATATGGCATGGAACTGAACACTAATGCATGCATGATTTTCAGGAAATGCCCTGGGGTTCTGATAGTTTTACTTCATATTTTCTCTGGCTCTTGCCACTTGGCTGTGATTGCTTGTGTCACATTCTTCAGGCAAGAAAACCCAGATGCCATGAAACAAACAGAAAATCCACTTATTCCAGGGAGGAAACTATTGAGAAAGACTTTGCCAAACCATTCTGGAAAGCCAGGATCCAAAAGATTTTCTGCTTAAGCCTGAGATCATCGGGACTGTAAATAACAGCAGCTTTCCATTTCCAAAGGACTACACAATCAAAACTACTGCTCGGAGTATAAAACAGTGCTCCTAAGGCCCACTGGGCACAGGGCTAGTCCCTGTAGTGCTAAGTGAAAGAAGAATAGGAGACATTTCATACTGTACTCTTTGCTGGGGATTGCCAGACACATTAATATAGTAAAGATCTATACAAAATAAACCACATTGCATTGGTTTCATCAAGAATTTCACAAATATAATCTGGAATCCACTCTGTTTTTTCACATATAGCCTGCTGATCTTCACCAGATCCTTGAACATATCCTGTAGAATGCCAGCACCAGGCATGCATCAGATGTTTAGGTATACCAGGCATGGTGGCACCTGCCTGCAATCTCAGCACTTGGGAAGCTGACACAAGAGGGTCTCTTATTGGCTACATAAGTAAGGTGAAGGCCAGCCTGCACACCATGGTAAAACCCTGCCTTGAAAACAAAAATAAAACACAGGTGCTCAGGTAATGGGAGGGAGGAGGAATCTTTAGTGAGTGACGAATATCTCCATGACCTGGATAATGTGCATAATTCACTGTGTACTACACCTATACTTTGTTACTTCTCCAAAAGGCCAAATAATCAGTATCAGACTACTCAGTGTTGTAATAATGGGCTGTTTCCGAAGATGGCAGATTCTACTTTATAAGGAACTTATTCTGTAATCAATTTTCAAACAGAATTTACAATATGACAGGTGTCATTTTAAGTATTTTATAGACTTAAAAAAATCTCTACAGTTTATATATTGTTTGCTTTATCTTACAGATTTTAAAGAAAAAATAAATAAAAATAGGGACATACATGATTGCCTCATGATTATATAGCTGGAAAGAGAACTGGGATTTGGAGATCTGGAACCAAAAAAGGATAGATAAATGTAATGATGACTCTTATAATGATTATATGATGAGATAATTAGGTTTTATATATTGGATTATATTTCATATTACTAAAGTTATGAAAGTTGAGTGCACCCTGTGTCTAGTTACTTTGCTCACTATGGCTCCTAGGACATGTATGATGGCACCACAGCTCCTGTACCTGTGCTGCTGGGCACCCTTCTGCCTTCTGCACAGATGAACCTCTCAAACATGTTCTCTGCACCCTCCATCCTAGCCACCTTCCTTTATCCCCTTCAGCAGTAAAAGGTGAAGCAGGAAGAATGACCTTACTTCCTGAGTTTGGGTCTCTCCATATTACCTGGACCTCAAGGTGCAGGATGTGTGTGTGTGTGTGTGACTGGCTCTGAAACCTTCCACTAGGGCTGGAAAACTTCCAGAAAGATTTCTGGTGCCCTGAGTGCTAACTTCATGTGGGTCAACCCTTGTAGCTGTGTCTCTGAAGAGCAAATGCTACTGAAGTGAGCGGTGGGCGGCACATAGGATCCCCCTGCCTGTGTTGGGCAGCTCTTTCATCCCAGAAACAGAAATGAGGGCTGTGTCAAAGTGTGGAGAGGGCTGGAGGTTGTTGCTCCACTCCAGGGCATTAGCAGGATTTATGCTTCCTGTGATTTATACTGTTTCCTATCCACACCCAACCAACTAACAACAATGCCTAGGGCAGAGGCCTGTCCATGAGCCATCGTCCTGTAATGTGTCACTGTTTCCCAGGAGAAAAAGTCCTGATGTTTGCTGCTTCATCCTGAATAATATCAGCTGTGGTTAATGCTGAGAGGTCCCTTGTGTCCCATGCAGCTGTAGGTGAGGCCCCCCGAGAATTAGATGGCTCTAGAGTGTGTGATCGATGCAGTGACAAACGAGAGGACTTGGACTTTTCAGCACTGCTGAAACGGTTAGGACTTCAGCAACTTTTGGAGGAGAAGGAATATATGAATTTTGCAAAACAAGATGGAAATGAATGTTTGGGGGAGCCAGGGAAGCATGTGAGGGCTTGTGTTTAGATGTCTACCCAAAGCCTCAGGACGTGATACCTGGGGCTTTTTTCAGAGATGGATGGATCTAGAGTGTGTGACTTTGAAATTGATTCACGGTGCCATGGTGCAATGCTAGGATCAAGGGTACTAGGACTAAGGGCGTGAGTGCTACAGGCCATAAGTAGCCTTTGTAAGATGTCAGGGATAAAAGGAGTGGTGGTGGTCCCTTGCTTGCTTTGTTACCATTGCTACAGACTCTGGGATTCTGGTATGCTGTGCCACTTGGCCTTGGAGCCGGCCGATTAGGGGTTGAAACCTCTACAGACTGTGGGCTAAGAAACCCTTTCCTCTTTTCATTTTTTTTTTTTTATTTTATTGATACAATGCGTATTGTTGTCTTTACAGTAGTTGTTCAGAGTATAAGATGCAGACATGATAACTCTTCTAAATACTGTTGGTACAAATATTTCTTCTCATTGAACTAAGAGAAAGTAAGTGTATACATAGAACAGTATTCCATAATAGTAGTGGGTTATTGGCAGAACTGGCAATGTCAAAAGCTGTTGGCTTGAGCCTTTTACAGCTCAGCATACTAATCTGGCTTTACTTTTTATGCCTCACAGTTAAAATTTTCTGCTGGGTGGCTAAGTCCAAGCTGAAGTAAGACCTATATAACAAAATCCTTCTTTAATTTTATATGTATAGTGTTTTGTGTCAGCAATGAGAAAGTAATTAAGATACCTTCCAAAAGTCTTTCCTCTGATAATCACCTTCAGGATATAATTTCTGTGTATAGATTATGACAAACATATTCAGACCACAACGGTCAAGAGAAACTAATTTGTTTTGCTGCCAGCAGTCAACCTTGTACAATGCAAGCCCTTACATCTGAAAATTTAAAGAGGTCCCCATGCCGGGCCTCAGGCTTCTGCTGTGACTTTCTTGGTAGTTCCTCCCAGGCACAGTCATGTCCTTGGAGCCTCATAGTAGTTTGATGGTTGCCTAATGCTTGGCAGCCTTCTCAGTGACAAACGCTGAACTTGAACTGTGTGAGGACATTAGGAAATCCTGCCCCAGGAGGAAATCTCTATGGATGATATCAGAATAATAAAATAATAAAAGTTGTGGACCTCACAGTTATCAACAAGCTTAGGAAAACTAATTAAGAATGTGAGTAGATGCTCAAGATCACAATGCCTTTTGCACCCCAAGGCTGCTTTTCCTTCCAGGTTTTTCCCTCCTTAAAGTCCTAACCATCTTAAAGATAAAAATAAGTCATAAATGAAGCTGGTAGTTTTCTTTCAAAAGTATTAAGTCACATATTCCGTAGACTTCAACTCTCAAGGAAATGATGCTATTAGTTGGGAACCATATCTGTAACCTTCAGACACATGCTAATGATTCACACCCTGACCTAGACCACAAATGGGTAACCTGACAGGTGCTAGGAGTGCACATCCTAGAGCAGCAGTGGTGAACCATTCTGTCATCATGAGGAGCTCCAAGAGGTTCACTGTCACTGTCCTAAGTCATTGTCTTGCACCCCCAAGACCACATAAATACCCCCCATCCTATATCATACTGTAGTCTCACCCTTGAGCTCCTGCTCTCACTTCTGAGTGTGTGTTCTTGGATTCTGCCTAGTAAACTGCCTGTGCCCCTCACAGAGGTGTCCTGAAATGCTTTTCTTGACAAGAGCTGGTGATCTTTGTAGGAGGAAGGGGTGAGATTATGTCCCCATGTCCTTTTTGGGAAGACCTCCTTACACTCTATCTGGTTACTATGTCAGACCTCAAATATGGTGAGTGCCACAACCGATTCAGACACAAATGCCTGGAAAGAACTGATCTAAACTGACACCAAGGGATAGCCCCCATAATATAAGACCCTGAAGGTGCTTTAGATTTTCTGCAGCAAAGGCAAGTCCTTGGAATTCCTTCACAACATCACCAAATCTTTGCACCGGGAGTCTTTCCTGTCCCCTACCTTATTCCCACAGATGTCTGACACAGTGCCAGATACATAAAGGGTCTCAGGAAATACATATGACCTTTCCCAACTGTAACAACTGCTGATGCTTTAAAGCCTATTCATATGTTGATTCTCCTCCAATTCTAGAAAGAAAAAAAAAAAGTGATTTCCCAGAAAAGGGAGACTCAGTGCATTGAAATAATTAACAATAGCATTTGCTTATTAATTTCTTTATTTATTTTTGTCTTTTTGAGACAGAGTCTCACTATACAGTTCAGGCTGGCCTTGAGCTCACTTTGTAGCCCAGGCTGGTCTTCAACTCACAACCATCCTCCTGCCTCAGCCTCCCTAGTGCTGGGATTATAGGTATATGCCACAACATCCAGCTACAATGACTAGTACATGCAACTTTTGAATACTATAAAGTGTTTCATGACAGAAATTGTGTTGTAACTGTCAAAATGAGCATATAAACTAAATGGATTGCAAAACTCCTTAAGGAGTTTCAGTCTGTGTTTTGAACGCTTTACTGACTCTGAAGAGCTAACCAAGTATTTATTAGGGTCTGAAAGATGAAAGGTTCTACTGTGTGCAGGGAATACAGCTGGGAAGCGGCTCACCTCACAGAGGAAAAAGCACACAAGAATGATCAAGAAGCAACCAGAAGCATTGCTGAAATGCTATAAGGTAGATGGGGCAGGTATCACTGGATGTGGATTCTGGAAACCCCAAGACAAAGTTGACAGGGTTCAAACTGAATGGAGAACTGGGACTGTGAAACAAGGCAGAATAAGATGAACAGACGTTGTATGAGGATATCATTCTTTTGATTAGGGACTTGAAGGGAAAACAGTGGGTTAGCTTGAGACTTGGGATTTTAAATCTGGATGCCCTAAAGGAGTCTGCCTAGATGTGGCTAAGATGGCTGCACTCTATTCAGGAGGATAGGAGCCCAGGACAGGCAGCTGGGGATTGCTATTGGGTAATGACCAGTGACCTTGATGAAAGGGGGTGCATGACGACAGCAGCAGACTGGAGCAATCAGGACAGCTTTTCCCAGGACAGCAACACTGAGAAGACAAAGCAGCTTGATCACACAGTGCGGTCAGCCAGCAGGGGAGCTGCGGGGTCTCCAGAGCTTTCTCTGTGAAGAGGGGACTCTGCTTCCTACTACCCTCCCCTTAGGCCAGCCTGCTCTTTTGTGATCTAGCACACACCAAGCTTCTGCAGAAGATGCCATTTCAAGTTTCTTTTTCTCTTCCTGAAATTTTTAAAGCTGAAAACCTATAGACACGGCATAACTCATCTCTTAAGGGAAAAAACTGAAGGAAGATGGGGTAAAGCTCTTTGACTCTCCGATAGCCCTGAAGCTCTGGCTGAGGTGTGATGGGGCAGGGGCCGAGCTGCTCTTCCGCCTGACTTTGGTCTTTTTTCTTGTTTCTTTTTCAGTATTTATAATGAAGCATTTTGAATAAAGGTAAAAGCTGGGAGGATAGTTTAATGTATGTGCTTGTCCTCCTCCAGTTGTTTCCACATGGCACTTCATTGCTCTAAAGGAAATCTCACAGACTGTCACATCATTTCATAGATACTGCAATACTTACCTCTAAGCAATTAGGACCTTTAAAATGCAATCTCAGTGTTATTACCTTAATAATAAAATGAATAATAGTTCTTTATTATCATCAGATATCTAAATAATGAAATTTTCCCAAAAGTCCTATTAGTGTCACATTTTATAAAATGTGAATCAGTATCTAAACAGTACATGTTGAGATTGGTTACTAAGTTTAAGGTTTTAAAGATCTTTACATTTTAAATATGTCATATTCCTCATGATATACTCCATAAAACATCAGGTTATTTACTTTTGATTCTGCAGGTATTGAAAATAACTTTATCATAAAACATTTTCATTTATTTTAATAATCGCATCATGCCTCCTGTACTGTGCCTCGGTGTTCAAATGAATTGCAAATTAATTTACCCTTTTTGGGCTGCTCTGTGTGCTGGTACCTGCTTAGCCTCATGAAGTGCTGCACAGAAAATACTGTCGTCTCAACTCATAGCTCAGGGACCAAGGACCAGAATGGCTAAAGTGTTTGTCCCACATGTAAAGGAATGAGCTAGGTGCGCTGACTGGACAGGCTGAGCCCCTACGTCTCAGCTCCCAAACACTGCCAGGGATATGCCACTGAAGGCCCAAGTCCCAGCTCTGGGAGCATGAAAGGACTTATGGGGCCTTCTATTTTCATTTGCTTGATAGGTTTTACTTCCCCTGACTTTTATTGAAAGATTGTTTTTCTCCAGTTTCAACGTGGGGCAAAATTTATAACCCAAGGTTCATCCAATGAGTACCGCATACAGTGATCAGACGTGTTTCCCAAGCTGGTCCAATGAATCCTGAATTTTATGAGGATGCTTGGGTGGGGCTCTTGTCCCCAGGATTTGGAACCGCTGTTCCCATCTTTCTATCACTCACAGTCTGAGAAGGAGGAAAGTAACACACAGAGGACAGCTAAGCCAAGTTGAAGAGGAACTAGGGCTGGTTACTCTGTTTGAGCCCTGAACATGCCTGAAATTAGATTAACGTTGGTCTTTTGGGTTGTGTGATGCAATAACTCATTTTCGGCTAAGGACAATTTAGCTGAGTTTTTCCTTCACTGAAAGTAAAATGTACCCTAACTGATGTAGAACACCACTGAACTGAAGCAGTCAATTTCTTCCACATGGCCTGACTTTCAGCTGGTGGACCATAGAACAAGAGATAAAGTTTTGACATTGTTGATATTATCACACTCAAAGCCTAAGCAATCTGCAGCCAAATAGCTCATGACCCTCAAAATACAGTAAGTAGGCATCTGCTGAGGCACGCACACGCAACTGCCCTTATCTTGCTGCCACTTTGAGATATGAGTTTAATATTTTCTTCTTGTGGACTGAACATTCTTTTTACTGCGTAGCTAATCCTTTCCCACTTCATGAAGTCAATACAGTTACAGTTTGGCCCTTGCAGTAGATCTCAGGTCATTTCATCCACCCTGAATGAGCCACCATTCATTTGCTAAGAATGTTTTGCATATACCCTGCAAGGTATATTTTTATTTCTGTTGATATTTTAACACTTGCAGGGCTACACTGTGGCTTTCCCCGGGGTTCCAGGCACTTCCACCTTTACGATCCTTTCCTCAGAAAAAAGTAATAAAGATTATATTTGATCGGTAGTTGGGTATTAAGACAAATGTAATCCAAGATGGATTGTATTCATTTTATAATCTGATTTTATAAGAAATCATAATACTTCACAGGATCCTAAGTTCCTCCTGGGCTATAGGCACTGGGCCTCCCATGCTTGATGACAAGTTTCCCTGCACTAATCAGAACAAATCAGAAATAACATGGTTCCAAGGCCTGGAACCTAAAACTGGTTGCTGATCCCTTGACATCTGTACACTGCCATAATTCAGTGGATATTTCTCTTTTGTGATGTAACAAGTGACTCTGAAACCAGAATGAGTTGAGTTCCAAGTACCAGCTCTATCTAGCTGTATGAAGAAAAATTTTCACAATGGCTTCCGAGTCTCAAGTGTACTGTGGAGATCACATTGGTGCTAACCTCGCAAGGTGAGAGTTGAGAAAATGGGGTACATGTAGCATAGGTTCAGACCCCTAAAAAGTGCTTCATTGTAATCTGAGTAGTATAGTGCATATGACCACTCATGGGCAGTGTAGCATGGGCTGAGTGTGTGGGCGCAGATACAGGATGTCCAGGTTTTAATCCAGTCCCTGCTCCTAGCCAGCAGAATGAACTCAGGCAGGTAACTTAATCTCCCTCTACCTCTGATACCCTGCTTAAAAGAGAGAACAAGAGCTTGATTACTTCTCTGTTGCTGAGACAAAATAAATGACGCCCAGGATTAATGAAGGAAAGGTTTATTTAGCTCACAGTTTGTAGAAGTTTCAGCCCCTACATGGCTGGCTCCAAGTCAAGGTGGCCTGGCAGATGGCAATGGTTCATGGCAGCAGAAGATACCAAAAACAAGAGCAAGAGGGGCAAAGCAAGCCTTTCTTCTTTGCTTGTGTAGACTATGTATGTAGGCTGCCTACCATAGGGTGGGTGTAACACTCGCATCCCCAGTCCTAGCACTAGACAATGACCCAATCGCAAACCAGCTTCAGCCACCTGGGATAAAGGTCAGGCCCCCATGACCACATGAGTCTTTGGAGGGACCTCCAGACACAAACCAGGAAGCTCCTGTGAGAACAGGAAAGTATCACAGTGCTTGGTATCCAAATGATGGACTATAGCATTGTTATTTACTTTATCATTTCTAATATTCTATAAGAAAGCCATAGGCTAGGGAGGTAGCTCAGTGATCTAAGCGCCTGCCTGGCAAACACAAGGACCAGGGTTGGATCCCCTGTACTGCAAGTTGCGCCAGCCACCAAAACCAGGTGTGGTAGTGCATGCCTCTAATCTCAGTGATGAGGAGGCTGAGACAGGAGGATCACTATGAGTCTGAGCTGCATAGTGAGACCCTGTATCAAATAAATAAATAAATACATTTTTAAAAAGAGAACTGCTGTTAGTTTCCCTACATATTTGTTTAAACTTTCTAAAGATAAATTTAAAAAGTTAATTTCAAACTTAAGGAAATTTGCCAAAAACAATTCGAAAGTGCCCTGACTCTCCTTCTCTTGGACTCCCTCATCAGCACTATTTTATGTTGCCTCCATTGCCTATGCTTCCTGATGTATTTCTATTACCATTAGTCTTGTTTTGAAGCTGAAACCAAACCAGACAGGACGTTCCATTGTCCTTAAACACCCCAGCATACATCTGAGAAAAACAGCGACATCCTACAAAAGCAGCATCCCACTCTCCCACCTGGCTCAGTGGATTCGACACACAGATCCCTCCCAGAGAGTTCCAGCTTGGCAGTATGCTTGTTTTCCTTTCTTTGTTGTGCACATCACCCTCATGTTTTGGACTCTTCTGATCTGAAATGGTTTCTCAGTCTGTCCTCATGTTTACATCTCTTGCACTTTAGAGTTGATGAATGAAAGTATTCCACATGGAGCTGAGAGTATAGCTTGGTGGTAGAGTGCTTGCCTAACTTGTGTAAGGCCCTGGGTTCAATCCCCCAGTACTGTGCCATAAAAGAAAATACTCAATGTCACACTAGCTATTGATAGGTGCTTACTAAGTGATATTGTTCTTATCACAGCATTGTTCCTAATCTCCATGCTATCTCAAGTTTTTCAAACTGAATTAGAACTTTATGCCAGCAGCAACATCCCATGAAAAGGCCTGACTGGTAGAACTCTTTCCCTTGATTACATAAACCTAAAAGCCTTCACTGAACCTAGATGGAAGCTTTTCTCCTTGCAGGTGACTCAGCCCACTTCCTGCCCAACCAAATCGAGCTGCAGATAAAGGGAGATTGCAGGAGGCCAGCACCCAGAGCCTTCAGATCCACATGGATTTCCTAAATTCCCCAATATCCCGTCTTCTCTAAGCAGGCTTTTCTTTTTTATTTCTCCATCCATCAAACACACATATACCATCCTCCTAGCGAGCAAGCAAGAAGAAAAAATAGTATCATAACAAGAGAAAAATAATATCCCATGAGTGTGAAAAAAAGGAAGCCCTTTTTAAGTTGGAACCTAAGTAGCCATCTGCATCCTTCAGCTAACTGCAGAAATGCTTTTTAGAAGGCATTACCTGAGTACCTTTTGAAATAAGTACTGCTTAGAATGCTGTGGGTGTTGTTCCCAAAATATTGAATTTAGAATCAAGTGGAACCATGCTTAACTACTGTACCTATTGTGTGTGAATCTTAGAAAAGTTACGTCATCTCTCTGAGCCTCAGTTTCTTCATTTGTAAAGTACAGTAAGTCTAAAATGATGTTGTCTTAATCTTGACAAGGCAACTTGAATGGAGGAAGCAATGCATATCAGATCAGAAAAATGTAGTCCTGAGTGACTGACACATATGCCAGCCAATAGAGAAAGCTTGTCCTAGAGATGAGTGACAACAACCAATAGGCTGGCAGTTGGAATAGAATGAAAAGGGAAAGAAGGAAGAGGTCTGAGTGTCTGGAAGAGCTCCAGTCTTCCTGAGTGGTGAGCAATTTTCTGCTGCCTCCTTTGAACATCAGTCTCCAAGTCTCCAGTTTCTTCAGACTTTCCAAGAAGATGCTCACTGCAGACCCTCCTCTGAGTTTCCAGGCCACTGACCTTGGCCTGAAGCTCAGTCCTTGATCATCTTGTTCTCTGGCTTCTGTCTTCTCAATCTGAGTAGCTACTGTCCTCAGATTTCCTGAGGACAAATGTCCATCGTCCTGTGAGCCTAACTAATGAATGCTCTGATATAATTATATGTATATTTTCTATTGATTGTATTTCTCTAGAAAACCATAACAGATACACAAGACAAACCTGCAGAAAGAATACAAACGTGCTTAACAAGAGCATACGTGACCAGTCTGTGCTCAAGTGCCCTGCAGACTGCACACTCAGGACAGAGCAGCATGTTCTTTCTTCAGCTCATTTTCCTTATTGTTTTTAGAGACCCTTGAAAATTCCTGAGGGGACAGTGTGTGTTAGTGTCACCTCAGTGTCCTTCAGTGATACTGTCATTAAATTATAAGGTTTTAGGATGAGTTCTGGATTTAAATGCTAGCCCTGATACTTAAAGGCTGGCTGGCTCAGGAAGTCACTTAAGCCTGTGAGTTGTAATTTCTCTCATCATACTGTATATCGTGTTTTCCTGAAAGGGTGGTTAGGGGGGAAAGAGGCCCTAGGCAGCTCCTGGCATATACTGAAAGCTCAGGAAAGAATAACATTGAAGATGTTGTTGATGAAGAGGAAGAGGATAAGAAAGGTTATGCTGATGTCTTCACTAAAATAAAGAGTTTCAGTTTTGGTTGTTCCTAATGCAATCACTACATGTTCCAAATGCCCCAAGGCAGGGCCAATATCTGCTTTGCATTTTAGTTGCTGCATTTAGCAAGTAGCTTATAATAGGCGTTCATGAATTCTGTTGAATCAATGAGCTGAATGAATGAATTCTTTGGTGATAGAAAAAGCCATTATTTCACACATGCATGACTCTAGCTGTGAAGTTAGACAAACATGTTTTTATGTCTTGACTCAGTTGGGAACAGTGTGAATGTGGCCAACTGACTTGGCTTCTCGGATTCCCTATCTGTACAGTGGGAATGATGCTGGAATCCCTAGCTTCCTAGAGGGATGTCAGAGGTAAGTAACTAGATGTATTTAAAGACCTTAACACTGTACTGGAAGCACACTTGGTGCTCAGCAAAAATAAGTTACTGACTTGGAAGAAGAGGCACTGAGTAGCAAGCTGCTCATCCACATGAACTCTCTGGGAAGCTGGCTAGTGGAGCTCAGCTCTCTTGAATTCAGGCCAGGTTTCATCAGTTTGCCCAAATACTCTCCCAAGTTGGGCTACACAAATGTTATTTTTTTAAAATTTATTTTATTATTATTTTTTATTTAGGGCAGAGTCTACAGGGTGTACAGGGTCTGACTATGTAGATCCAACTCATAGGGATTCTTCTGTTCTCAGCCTCCCAAGTGCTGGGATTACAGGCACGCACCACCATACTCCGTCTTAATTGCTGTCTCAGCATAACCCTGGGGCAGGGCCAGCACAACACACCAGGGATCAAACCCTGGCTGTTGCACTCTGCCAAAGCAAGCACGTTAGCCCGTTGAGCTATTTGTGTAGCTGGCCCTGCACAAATGTTTAGAAAGCCTGGCTATCTTCTCATATGACCAATTTAGCAAAAATAAATGTGAAGGCCAACTACCCTCTTAAAGCACCAACATCCCCCACTTGATAATTCTGTCTCACTGTACCATTATAATAAAGCATGCCAATAGCCAGCTTTGGACTCTTGTCATTTCTTCTAAGGATGAGTGTTTTTATTCCATTTCCATTTGTCTCCATTTAGAGAATGATCACCATGCCCACAGATCCTTTCCACTCTGCTCTGTCTTCCATTCAAGAATCAGACCTGGAGGTGCTTTTTAGAGCCCACCCTGGTAGTTTAATCCAGTCATTATGGCACTGGAGGAATCCCGGGGCAACCAGAAATGCATACTAACTCTTGCCAGCTACACTGTAAGAGCACCAGATTAGGAAAGAAAATGGCAAATAACTGACCCAGTTGGAGATACAACAGAAATTGAGGAAGCCAGGAAGGAAAGAAGGAAAGCCACAGTGAGTGGCACTGTAATTTGGCTGCTGGCTGCAAATAGCAGGGAATCCACAAACCAGAGTTAGCTCCCCTGGGCTCTGAAGTAACTTCACGGAGACAGTGTTTGGGGAACAATTCCGCAGAAAGAAAAAAATCTACCTTAACAGTCAGCGCCCACCTTTTCTTTATCATTGGCTAATTCTGCATTGAACTTGCAGGTGAATGACCTGAACTCTGGTCTTGCATCCCATGTGACTAAGGTCCAAATCCATTGGAACTTCAGGGACACTCACGTCTACTCTTGTTCCTTCCAAAAGCCTCCATTCCCCTTGGCTTTAGTTTTTGTTTCTGTCGTGCAGCAAAGAAAAAATAGGTCTTAGCTTTTTGAGGAGACTGAAATTTATTGGAAATTTGTGACCCTGCCATTATCTCATGAATTCCTTGGGGAACACGAGGCATGCTATGAACCACCACATAAATGTCTACAAACAGGTGCACTCAGACTCCATCACAGCCTCAGATTCATTTTACAGGAAGTGCAGCAGCGTCGCTGTCTCTGGAGCCCCGAACAGCAAAACCTAAATGAGATGATTTCTAAGATTACATCTCACTTGCCAATCAGTCTCTCTCTCATTCAACATTTTTAGAAAAATGTGTTCTCAGTACCATGCCAGCTCCTGAGAAAACAAGGGTAAATCAAATCTGATTCCCCTTCCAGGTGTTTGAAGAGGCCACTTCGCTTGTGGTTCATATGGAGACCTAAAAATGCACTGAAGATATGGGTGAGAAGGCACGGCTGGAGCAATCACTGATCAGAGCATTCAAGATACATGAGCTCTCCGGGGCTGGGGACTATAGTATTCCTGGCAGAGAGAGCAGTGGGGACAGAGGCTCAGAGCTGTGAATCACGGCCAGTGTGAGCACTGCACCCCTCCCTTGGTATGCAAAGGGATGGGTGCAGGATGCCCTCAGATAGACATCAATTGATATCTGCAGACACTCAAGTCCCTTCTATGAAAGTCCTAACACCTGCATGTAACCTATGCACACCATCTCTACACTGCTTATGATACCCATTACAACATAACTGTTTTTTAAACAGTTGTATTATTTAGGGAATAATGACAAGAAAAAACTCTACATATGCTAGTAAAGATGCTATTTTAAAAACAATGTTTCTGATCCGAGGTTGGTAGAACCTGTGACACAGAGTCCCATGACCCAGAGGGCTGACTGCAAGTCTGTTGTGAACACAACAGAGTGGATGCAGGGGAGGAGAAGTGAGGAACACACAGAATTTGTAACTCATGTGTGCGTGGAGTTTGGAAGTGGGAGCTGCTCAAGATTTATACACAGATGAGCAACAAAATCAGATTTATGCTCACAAAGATAATGCTATGTTTCAGGAATCGTGGGAAAATAAAGCCTTGATATGTCATAAACATATATCATCAAACCCTGCCTTCCATTGAGAGAGAGAGAGAGAGAGAGAGAGAGAGAGAGAGAGAGAGAGAGAGAGAGAGAGAGAGAATTCAGTTTTTAGGCCATTCAAAAGTCTGAATGGAAAAGGAAGTGTATTTTTATAGCAATGCAATTTCTGATTCCCAGCAGGGGTGGACAAGCAATATTAACAGATGATGCTATGAGCTTTACAAATTTGAACTAAAAAATAAAAAAGGAGCTGCTATCTTGACTGAGTCATGAGTAATATTTAACATTAGCTGGTGGTACTTTGTGGATTCTGGAGCTGTGGGTGAAAAGTGTGGAAAGTAATTTACTACCATCTTAGTGGGTAGTGATGATGAGGGATGGAAGATGCTGCTACAGCAAAAAGTGGATGTCACCAAAATCACAGTGGTAATTCCTTCAACTACTCATAAAGTGCAATTCACACGCGTGGTATAGATATGCAGTATTATTTATGAAAGCACTCTGTACATAATGAGGTTTCTAGAAGGGTGCACTCTGAGAGGACCTCTGCGCTATTTGCATACTAATGCATGATGAACTTGCATCAGTCGAATTCATGTACAGTGTGCATTGTATGTCCAGCTCTGCAGCATTTCAAGTGGAAAAGTGCTCAGAGAAGTACATTTTAAAAGCTGAATTAGAAGAGCCTCAAGGTTGTTCCCATGGTACTATAACCTATCTGCTGTTCTCGTAACCCATCTGCTGGGAAAACAGCCAGCACCAGCAGAACTGGGGCACGTCTTACAGTTCTAAGTGGCTTACAACCCGGGCCCTGGCTTGTGCCTCAGGATGTAATGAGTGCTTAGTACTTCTGTATGGTTAGTAACTGCCATAGAAATCTCAGGATATTGTAGACCTTTATTTCCTTTCAAAATGTTTTGGTTTTCAATCAGAAGTTGGATTACTACACAGGAGAGTGCATTATATCTGAAATGCACTTGGCACGCTGGGTGCTGTGGTATGTGCTTATAATTCCACCACTCTGGGAGGCTGAGGCTGGAGGATCACCAAATTGTAGTCCAGGCAGGCAACTTAGCAAGAGCCTGCTCAACACAGAGAATAAAATGATGGTTGAAAATGTAGCTTCAAGTGAAGATCCTGGGTTCGATTTCCAATACAAAAAAAAGTCACCTGTCTTAGTAAATGAAAATGACTGGCAACTAGGGCTTGAAATCTAGGCCTGTGATGGGGGGGGCAGCACCAGGTTCCCAGGCCAAGTTAGGGTGCCTTAATGTCACTGTCCACCTGCTCTGCAAGTCACTGAGAGGTTACTCTAGGGAGTAGGGGGCATCCTCCAGTGCCAGGCCCTCAGGTGGCCAAGGTGCACCTACTGCCTGGACAGGGCTGGCAGATGCCCACTAGGCAGCCCCAGGGAGACGCTGCCACCAGCACTGCCAGGGCCTTGTCACTCAATTTCAGGGAGGAAAAGTTTTACCTGAAACTTAGGAGGTGGACTCCAAAGGCTTGGTTTTTACATAAATTTGGTTCACTGATGCCCAGAAGCTGGCTCTGAAAGACTCTCAGGAAACGTGTTGTTATTTTGATTTGTCTGTCACCCCAAGGGAAGCTGACTGAACTTGAGAAATGTGTCCCCATCCTGACCCCAACCCTTCCCCCTCCTTCCAGGGGCAGCACAGCTTTCCACTCACCAGCCACACTGCACAGTGCTCCAAGTATGAGTCTTGGGTTCCAAAGCTGCTGAAATCTGCCTAACCCTAGCCAGGTCCTGCTCCTGCTCCTTAGAGTTCCGCTTGCCCTGTTGTCGCATGGGGACCTCCTGGGTTTGTTCTGAGCAGTGGACAAGAAAATACAGATGCTGTGCCCATCACAGTGTCTGTCGCAGTGGAAACAATAGGTACCAAAACTTGTTATTCATCTCATAATGTTTGGCATAGTCTGCCAATTTTAATTAAAATACATGCTGGGAACATTCTCATATCAGGTGAATCTTCTAGGATATAAGATTGGAAGGTGCCAGAGGATTTTGTTATAGAGATAATGCAATTAACAATAGGACTTAATGCCTTCTTCACTTATTTATTTTTCTTAGTAAATGAGAAGGAATATGACTCAGGGTGCTATATGCTTAGTCATATGGATCTAATATGAAGATTTGTTTTCTTTCATTACATTTAGATGAAGAAGCAAAATTATTTTCCAAGGTCACTTTTCTCTATGGCTCAGGGTAGACTCATCACAAAAGATACACTTTTCGGCTTCCTCAATAAGTTTTCGTATCTGTCTCTAGTTTTGCTGCTACCACAGTCTCACAAACTGGGTAATTCAGAAGTGATGAAAGTTCCAGCCAGTCAGGAAAGAAACCTCCAGCCTCGAGCTGAAATAAATCTCTGTTGATTAACTCGGTCATGTTGTCACAGCCATGGGAAGCTGACTGGCACACCTGACCTCCCTTAGATTTCACTGCCTCTGCAGAGGCCGCTGCTAGAGTTGGGCGGCATGTCAAATAAAGACTTGCTTCTGGGATGGAAGTGTTGACCTGGGGCCCCCACACTGGCCTGGAGCTGTACAGCCTGTGATCTGGGGCTTTCCACAGAGCAGCAGGGTGAGGGCCTGTGATATGTGGCACTTCGTGTGCCATGGACATGGACAAGCAGGCCCTGTCTGCTCTTGAGGGCGCCCAGGCTGCGGGCTCCTGCCATCCATCTGCCTGCTGATGCCCAGCATGGTTGGCTTCCTTCTCACTGCCCTGTGAGACCTCAGGCAGGGGCAGGCCTCTTGGAGGGAGAAGTTGAAGTTAATGTGCGGCAAAGCTGAAGTCTGAGCTCCAGCTCAGCCCCAGAGTTGGCCCTTTGGGCCAGAAATCAGCCACCAGGCCCTGCAGACATGGATCTTCCCAGCTTTGCTCTCTCTTCGTCTGCTCAGCTCTGCCTTTCTTGCTCCAGTGTCACCACCAGCAGTGCCTCCATGGAAGGTGGCTCTGTCTTCTTAAGGAGTAATTTATGGAGGCAGGCAGTGGGCTGCAGTATTCCACTCTCTGCTCTTGAGGTTTTGGCTCTGCTCTTCTCCTTAATTCATCGACAGTTATTCCTGCTGAGATTCATAAATGGTAAAGTACAGCTGCATGCAGCAGTGTGACTCAGTGGTCTACTCACAAAGCTGTCCACCACTGCTGTGGCATTTTACAGCATTCTTATCACCAGGACACAAAAACCCAAGAGTGGCCTCTGCCCAGTCTCCCCACTCTTCAGCCCCTGGCACCCCAGCCTCCTTCCTGTCCCTTTGCCACACCCTCTGTCACAAGATGAGGGTCCAAAAGCACAAACAGCCATCTATACATGCTGCCTGTGGTGAGGACCCTGCCATTGAGCGGGACAAGTGAGGTTTGGCTTGACAGATGTAGCAGAGTGAGCGCTTCCCTCTTTTTCACTGCCAACCAACTTTCCGTTGCATGGATGGAGCACATCCCTCCTGCCACAGCCACTGGCCCCACAGAGGTGATCTGTGGACTCTCCTCCACCTGAATATTCCATTGCCCTGTGCACTTTCTCTTTTGCTTTCAGTAACCTGTAATAACTGGATGATATTTGGATGCTGCAATGATTTCATGATGTTGACCTCTGACACGACATGGTCAGCATTCTCTCCCTTTGCAATACTTGGATAGCCACTGTCATTCCAGTGGACAAATGCTAAGCCAGTATTACATCAGAAAAATTGCCCTTGCTGACTTTCCTTAGGATGTGGTAGTGATTGTTGCTCCTCCACCAAGGGGAGGAGCTGGATGGGAAGCCCAGCTAACGTCACTGCGCTCCAAAAGTAGGCATCACTCCACCACCCACTCATCACTGAATGGATTTTTATTATATATATATATATATATATATATATATATATAAAATCTCCCTTTGTAGCGAAGGTTGGCCTTGAACTCTCGGTGATCTTCCTGCCTCTGTCTCCTGAATGCTGGGTGGTACAGGCATGTACAACACACCACGCCCAGCTTCTTTTCAGCTTTTCACGATCATAAGTGACAAGGCCATGAACAGTCAAGCATAAGGCTTTGTGCGCACTTACATTTTCAGTTCTCTTGCGTGAACAGTCAAGAGTAAGGTGCTCACAGGCATTGCAGCAAAGGTGTTGTAGACACACTGAGCCCATGGGGAGCCTTCAGAGGCTCGGGTTCAGCAGGAAGAACACAAGATTTCACCTTGTTCAGGTTCACATCCAGACCTGGCTTCTCATGGTCACATTTCTGGGAGCAAATAGGGTTTTCTCCTTTGTGGCACGTGCTCTGCCAGGGTGGCGTTGAGCCAGGCTCCTGTGTGTGGTCACAGCTCTGCCTCTGCTTCCTCGCACCCTGGGGAACTAACTAGTGTTCACACCTCACCTTCAGCACCCTGGTGGGGCTGGTCACTGAGGGGTGGTTCTGTGAGACACCTGGCAGACAGGGCGTCAGATGCTATTTAATGTTGGTGCCACCTGAGTGGGCCTTTTATGGTCAGACTCTGTGGGAATGGGGCCATCATCCTTCACCTGTTTCCTGGACCAGCTTTGGGTCCTGAGGTTTGAAAAATCCAACAGCACATGCTGTGGAGTCACAGGACCTCGACTCCAAGCATGGCCTTGTTGCTTCTGGCCATGGCCTGTATCAAGGAACCTAACCCATCTGAGCCTTAGACTACTTCCCAACAAGACCAAGGCTGAGTCACTGCCAGGAATCTGCAACTTTCCAAAGGGACATTAATAGTTCTGACATAGGAAGTTTCAGAGTTGTATTTATTTCTAAGCAGCAGTGACTGGGGAGGGGACCATTTAGTAATTCAGTGTCCAGAAGGGCATGGGAGATGCCTATTATCTTAGTTAACTCTTCTCTCGTTGCTGGGACAAATATCCAACGCTGAAAATGAAGGAAGGAAACGTTTATTTAGCTCATAGTTACTGGAGGTTTCAGTCCATACTCGGCTGGTTGCAAGGCAGGGAGGCACATGACAGAGGTCAGCAGTTCATGGCGGCAGAACAACAACAAAATGGTGGCTGAGGCAACCAATCAACCAGGGCAGCAGAGAGCAACATTGTGAGTCTTGTCTCTGTCTCTCTTTTATATTATATTAAGGCTCTCTGCCTCAGCCTATCTGCCTTAGGCCACACCCCTAATCCCAGAAGGACTCAGACTCATAATCCCATCAGTATTAAAACACATAATCCCAGTGGATCATGTGTCAAGTCTCAAACTCTAGAAGTCCCCACCCCATGATTGCATGAGGCTTTGGGGGAACAACTAGACATAAACCATAACACCTATCCTGGGGAATATTGTGTTTGAATCTCATGTTTAGGTCTGAGGACATTGGGCATTTCTTTTACAGGAATGCTCGCCTTCTTGGAGACTAGGTATGCATCTCCTTTCTGCACCTCAGAGATGGAGAAGACAGTCGAGCATGGAGCACCTCCTAGGTGTCTGGGAGGAAAGGCTGGAGGGCTGAACTCAAGGCTTACACTCAAGAGAGTACCTGCAAGGTGGGCTGAGGGTTCTGGGCAGCTACAGTGGGGTCAGGGTGCCAGTTCTTGCTAGGCTAGACTCTGATGAGCAATGTGTAGGAGAAACAGTTCTGGGGCATGGTGACACTTGTTGGTTTGGCTTACTTGAGCCATAACTTAGAGAAGGCAAGTTGAGTCCCCAGAGGCTCCCACCCATGGGGTCACAGAGCTTTGCCACTTCTCAATTTTGAGGGATTTCCCAGATAAGCAAGATTTTCTATACGTAGCTCATTTCTAGCCAGTGCTGCATCCTAATGCAGGTACTCACCAAGACAGGACTCTATCAGAGCAAATGGCCCCGGGGTTGCCCTTGCAGTCTTCCCCTGTATCCCAACAGCAGCCCTGCACTGGTCATGAAGTGACCTCATATGGGGTGGGGCAGGTCTCTTCACCCATGTGCTCCAGCCCACCTCCACCCTCCCAGGCTTGCCCAGTTCCCAGACAATGGTAGAGATGTGAAATCACATTCCATTCACAGAGGGAGAGCAAGATGGAGAGGGCCTGGACCAGGCCTAGCCAAGGTCCTGGTTGCCATGGGTGGATGCCCACCAGTCTGAGCTTCATGTTGAACCACAGCCCTGAAATGTACTTTTCATCTGCCTGGCTCTGGAGCACAAACAGGAGGGTCAGTGAGCTTCATCTACAATTGAGGTTTGAAGCCAAGGGTAAAGACAAATCCTCATCTGATCCATCATTGTCCTTAATGGCTTAGCCAATAGGTCAAGAGTCCTGGAGGATTTAGGAAATATAGGATCTGTTATGTCACAAGATCCAATCCTACAGGACTCTGCAAGCATTATGGGAAGAGTTTGTCTAAGTGTGGAACCCAGGCCTGAAGTAGGATTCCTACACTGATGCTGAGTGAGAAAAGAAAAAACATCGTCATGCCTCATGATCAATAAGTGGACTTTTCCATCCTGCTGTGCCATCAAGCACCTGCCACAGAGCCCAGGTCTATTGGAAGACTTTGATATGTTGTGGATTTTTTATTAATAAGTCAGAGATCCTATTTACCCTATTACTAAGTGAAGATATCTGAAAGATTATAGAATAGACTCAAAGAAGAATGTAAGGATCAGAACGTGTATAGGCCATCAAGGATATTGAAGTGAACACTGCCAACACCAACAGGACGGGGGTAGTTGTGCCTCCACCAGGGACAGTGCTTGTGCATTTCTGTTCAGGAGCACCATGTGCTGCTGTGGCGCCTGCGCAGTCCTTGCTGTGTCCACAACAGCAATGCTAATCAGCCCTGGCACCCTTCTTTGCTTGGTGCTGCCCTGCAGCCACTGCCAAGTGATCAGCATGGGTCCTTCAGGCAACAAATGTGTCACCACTTGTAACAGATGCGGGGAATGGTGAGAGGTTAAGGAATCATTTAGTCCATCAGAAACGGACAGCTGGGTCACACCAGGGTGGCAATCTGCCCATCAGGCTACAGGCCTTGCTCTCCATCTTTTTCAATTTTACTTTTTTGAACATGTAAGCCGTTTGTGTGATTCAAGTCAAGTCCAAGTTAAAAAGACATTGAACAGGGTCACTTTCACCTCTGTCCCGTCTGGCTTCCCCCAGCCCCTGTGGCTATCAGTTTTGCTTAGTTTCTCAGTTTTCTTGTAGTACTTGGCAAGAATGATGATGTTCATCAGTTCTCGCTCCCTCGCAGAACAGACAGTATGTATGCTTCTTGTGTACCCCTGCTTCTTTTGGACTGGCACAGAGAGATCTCAATTTCCCCTGGCATGGGTGACCACAGATTGTATCATGCAAGCCCTGGGATGGACATTCAGGCTGTGACCTTGCCCTGGCTCTTAACAGTGTTGCCAGCAGCAGCTCAGGACCTGCCTGGACTGTAATGTGCACAAACAGTAACTATGCCTGTGATTCTAGGAGACCAGGCCACCTTCTCTTCCATGCAACTGTGCCATTTTGCCATGTCCAACAGATATAAGCGCATATGTTTCTCAACAGATCCCTCAGCAAACTGTGTGGTTGGCCTTAGGCATCTTTGTGTACTACCAGATTACTTGCCTTTTCCTTTGTTCCTTTTGGTAGGGTCTTGACCATGTGACGGAGATAGAAGGAAACACATTGTGCCTTTCAGGAGCCCTTGGCCTGGTCAGGGACTGAGATGCCCAAACTAATCACTCTCCCCTAGCGTGAGATCATCAGGAAAAGTTAGCAAATGAGTGGGATGCTTCTGGATGACAGAGGAAGCAGGCCAACTGCTCCCTGTGCTGTGGCCATAGTGAAGAGATGCAGGGCACAGGGTAGCCTCTTCAAAGGCCCAGGGAGGAGAGCGTGCAGGCCCCCAAGTAGCGCACTGTGCAGCCTGGACATTCTTCATCTTGAGAAGCCACTGCTTGAGTCCCAAGGGCAGCGGGCACTCCAAGGCATTTTACTGCAGAAGGGCCTGAGTGGGTCCACATCTCAGAAAGTGCCCTCTGAGAATTCTCAGAGGGCAAAGTGGCAAGCACAGAACTTGGTGGTCATCCCCATGGGAGCCTTTGCAGCAAGAGAGCTAAGCCCAGGGAAAGATCCGAAGCAGGGCTGAGGGACCCTCAGGGTGACTCTCTTCCCTCAGCACCTCAGGTCTGTGTTGGAGGGAGGTGTCCACATTTGGGTGGCCCACAGAGGGAGGGCGGATGGGAGCACACTCTGTTCTGCAGTGCCCAACACTGCCTCTGTGCAGGGAGGCCATATGGCCTTCCACAACGGTTCCCCTTGAGAGCTTTGTGCAAGGATTATTTAATTCTTCACTTTTCTTTTAATCAGCAATGAAGGACTTGCTGGGTTTATTTAGCTATCCATTCTTTAGTTCCAGAAGGGATGATGGTGCACTTGCCTACAGGTGGGCCAGGCACAGTCATGGGGTAGGGCACAGAGCAGGCCCAGAGGCTGGCCCTCATGCTGTGCAGACCTCTTAGAAGGGGAGGAAAACACAGAGCAGCTAATGCTTGGGGAAGAAAGCTCACACAGTTATACCAGCAAGGGTCCTGAAGCCTGGCTTTCCTTGTCACCTGATATAATTCCTTCTTGGACTTTTTACTGATTTAAAAGTAACAAAAACATTGGCATCAAAGTGCATAGTCAAAGGGCCAGCCAAATAGTTCAGCAGATTAAAGCTCCTGTAAGCAGGTGCAGGAGCCAGTGGTTCAATCCACTGCCTGCTGGGCCAGCCCCCCACCCCCCAGGGCACGCTGAGATGGCAATTGAGACTGGGCATGGTGGCGTATGGCTGTACTTCCAGCTGTTGGGAGGCTGTTGAGTCTGATCTAGTAGTGAGACCCTGAACACCCTGTAGACCCTTCCCTCCCTTGCCCCCCCCCAAAAAAAATGCACAGTCAGTGTGTGTCCTGCACCTAGAGTGCTTAGCACTGTATCAGGACCCTGGCTGGGGGCTGTCATCTGGCTAGACTGTGGGCATCAGGTTGGTGCTGGCTAGCAGCTATGATGAGTAATTATGTGAGGAACCTGGGTCTGTGTGAGCTTGTTTTCTTCTTATCCATGCTGTGATGAGGATCAATGCCAGATGGGGGGTTCAAGAGTACAGAGTATTGTCCAGGGCTTTTCTAGATTATTTTCCAAAATAGGCAAATCAGTCTGCATCCTCTGCCCCTAGGAGATAGCGAAGAGAGCAGACTTAACACCGTAGGGTTGTGAAGACCTGATGAGTGCTGCTGATGAGAAGACCAGTTCCTCGTCCTATGCTTGGGAAGCGCCTAGGGCCTAAATGCCCAGCCCTGTCCCACCACTGCTTCCTACAGAAATGCTGAGTCTTCTTCCTTTTCCTTCCCTAGTCTGTGGATCCTTCTTGTGTTGCCATGGTAACCCTGGGCTCCTTGAGGAGATGCTATTGGAAGGAGACCTGCCATGCTGTGTTCTAAAAGCCTCTAAGTTTTCTAGGATATCACTTCCAAGGGCACGAGTAGTATCAACATGATTCCTTGCCTGGCATCTCAGATATGCTGAAGTCAAGAGATGTGTCTCCCAATGATTGACTAGGTTGGCAATCCCAGAAGGAGACAAGGCATCTTTCCCAGTGGCTTGGATCGCCAAGTCTTTGGGAAGTGCTATCCTATTTGTCAAGGGTCTTGTGCCCTTTCCTGTGAAAAGTCCTGAACTTAGGAAGCTACAGAACTACTCAACTCACTTATTCCAAAGGCTTCTTCCAACTCAAAATTCTAAAACTAATCTTATGTCATTTGTTATTTCCTGGCTGAATTAAAGTAGACTTCATAATTGGAACTAGTAGGAGCTGAAGTGTTACATTAAAAATTATAGCATATAGAGTAGTCCATCTGCTGCAGTAAGGCAGGGGTTAGTATACTATGCCTCCAAAGTCACTTGGATGCAGGCTACAACAGAAGACAGA
>PVKN010003377.1:0-37587 GCA_004027915.1 Capromys pilorides | reverse complement strand
TCACACCCCAGGACGGGCCCTTGATCCCACTCTAGGGAGGAGCCGATCATATCCTAGGCAGGCCCAGGTCATACTCCAGGGAGGAACCAATTGTAACACATAATCCTAGTGGATCATGACTCATGTCTCAAATTCTACTAGTCCCCGCCCCATGATTGCATGAGGCTTTGGGGGGACAACTAGACATAAACCATAACAATCTGGAAACATTTCATTGCAGGTAGAGGAGGCTCAGGTGTCCCTCACGAGCAAAGATGTGAAATCATTCTTGTTTATCAGCACTGAAATTGGTAGGGAGTGGGGTAGGAGCCAATGACCGACTGTAAAGATGGTGGCAGATCCATATTGGGCTTTAAAGGATGGGTAGGAGTTTGTAGGCAGAAGAAGGGAACTGCTAGTGCAAAGGCAGAGGGTAAGGAGGGTCTAGAGATGAGGCCAAGCTGGCCAGCCTGGGGCAGATGGAAACCTCTGCTTGGTGACTTCTGTCCTCTGCAGATGCGGGTCCCCCTGATGCATTGGGAGATGGAGGATGTGGTGCTCTACTTGAGCTCCCTTGGAAAGCAGCACGACATCACCATGGAGACCCTGGCCAGCACCTACAAGCAGTGGTCTCTGGCCCAGCAGAGGAGCACACTGCCCACTGCGTACAAGGGTTTGTCTTCTTGCCACTCCAGCCTGCATGAACCCAGCATATGGTCTGAGGCCTCCTTACTTTTTTTTAGAGAAGGGTCTACAGGGTATTCAGGGTGTCACTACTAGATCGGACTCATAGTGATCCACCTGTTTACAGTCTCCCAAGATCTGGGATTACAGGTGCGTGCCACTACCCCCGTCTCAATTGCCATCTTAGCGGACCCCAGAGATGGAGTGGGGCTGGCATGGCAGGCCTGGGGAATGAACCCCTGACCCCTTGCACCTGCTTACAGGTGTTTTAATCTGATGAGCTATTTGGCCGGCCCTGAGACCTCCTTACTATTAATTTACACTTTATGGATAAAGAGCTATCAAACATTTCCTGTTCGGAGACAGAATTGGCACATGTTCACAGCCTCCTGGTTTAGTGTTCTCCTATCAGGGCTATAAGAACATGGCTGCTGTGGACAGTTTTACAGGTTGTCCACAATTTGAGTCCCATTTGCAAGCCATGTGCTTATGGGGCTCTACCTGCTCAGATCCAGCACAGTGGCAGGTTAGAAACAGGCTCATAAATGCTCTGAGTGCCAACACAGGGTGTGTTGCATTTCTTTCTATTTTACTACCATTGTGGTAAAGCATACTCACAAACATCATCCATTCTAGCTGTGCCCCAAAAGAAGCACATCTCTGCTTTTCTAAACCAAAGGCATATTATCCTACTGTGCTAACAGAAATTTAACCTCAGACATGTGAGTCCCTTGCCCTTCCTAAAGGGCTCCTTGTGCTGGAGGGCTCACTTACAGATGGAAGGGAGCCAGGGCTCTGGAGCTCATGGTCCCCAGCAGGAGCTCTGTGCTGCCCTGGAATGGCCTCTGGGCCATTACCCCATTCCCAGGAGGTTTTTATGTCCAGGCTCATTGTGGCTTTTCCTATAAATTTCAAGGCCTGTTATCCCAGAACTTGGGAGGCTGAGGCAGGAGGGTTGCTATGACTTTGGGGCCAGTTTGGGGTACATAAGTGAGACCCTGTCTCAAAAAAAAAAAAAAAATCCAAAGTTATGTGTCATTTCAGAGTCCTTTGCATGACTGTATGTATGTGTTCTGATGCTTTTTTTTTGTTTCTTTGTTTTTTGATACGGGGTCTTCCTAAGTCACTAAATTTCCTATATTTGGCTCAAACTTGTGATCTTCCTCAGCCTCCCAAGTCCTGGGATTACAGGCATGCACTACCATACCTGGCTTGTTGGGACATAGTAGAGCACCTACTATGTGCCAGCTACACGTCTAGGAAATGGGAACACAGCAGGTAACTGGCCAGAGGCCCTGGCTGCAGGGACTAAATCAGGGGTGTCCCATGGTCAGGGAGTCCTTGAAGACCACTGGACAGAGGAATAATAGGTGATGGCCAGGGCTTCCCAGTTGAATGGAGCACCACATGGAGGCCCAAGACAGGAGAGCTTCAAGAGACAGAGGAAGCTGGGATGGCCAGGTGGATGGGGAGGGTCGGGGCGGGAGGAAATACACCCAACAGTGTGGGATAGAGCACTGGTCAGTGCCCCTGAACCGCTCCGGCCTGCATCTCTTTCTTCTAACTCCAGGTTACATCCCAGCCCAGAGCTCAACATCCCTGCAGCCTCGCAAGAAGAACCTGCTCACAGTGCCTGAGGTCCCTGTGCCCTTGGAGGCACAACCCCTGACACTGGAACAGATAGAGGACATGGACAAGCACTACCATGAGTGCAGGTGGCAGCTCAAGGTACTCGCCAGGGCACAGGAGGGGCTGTATCCCTGTGAAAGGATACCTGACCTCACCAGGGCTTGGGATGTAGAAGACAATCAGGCTCAGAAAGTGCCGTATCTGCACTCATACATGTGTGTGTGCACATACACGCCAGACTATTATTTTTTCAGCCTGTTTTTTAATCAAAACTTCTGTTTTTGGTTTTGTTGAGACAGGAGCTCTCTATAGAGTTCAGGTTGACCTTGGACTTAATGTGTAGCCCAGGATGACCTCAAACCCTTTAGTGATCTTCCTGCCTTAGCCTTTTCAGTGCTGAGATGATGGGCATGTGCTAACATGCCTAGATCTTCTTTAATTAGGACTCTTTGTCTTGAGACCAGCATTGCACCTTTGTCACAGCTGGACCCTAGCACCTGACTCCACAGTACACAGACTGCAAAAGGGCTGGGCTGGCTGGATGGCACACACAAGGCCTGGCCTCATTTCACACTGCACCACCCAGAACAAAACTCAAATGAAGGTCTGGCTCTGTGAGCCACCTGGTCACAGGTTCTGGGCTCTGCTGTTGTGGACCCCATGTACACACAGTGTGATGCTGCAGTCTTATATGAACTGACTTAGCATGTGCCAGTCCAGGCATAGCCTGTGGTAGAGCCTGGGGTCCTATCCCAGTATCACACAAAGAGAAAGCAAGGAAAGGAGGAGGCCCAGAAGGAGCTCCCTGAACCTGGACTGTGTCCCTCCTCCCCAGCTCCCTAGCCCTTCCATCCCCTATACAGAGAGTTGCCACCGGGTGCTAAGTGGGGACTGGCACATGGACCATCACCTCCCACCAGCGGTGGCTAGCGAGGACCTGGAGCTTCTGGATGCATCACGCAGGGATGACTTCCTGCTGTACCTGCGCTGTGTGAAACAGTGCGAGGCCTCAGGGCTGCCAGTGACAGAGGACCTCCTCAGCCGAGGTAAGGGGGAGGCAGGGAGGCAGTCAGCTGGTCAGGGCCCTGAGCTCACTCTAGAGTAGGCAACTACAGGTCCAGCTCTGTCTTTGAGAGGCAGATCTGGTAGAAATAACAGCCACTAAAATCACTGCTGCATCTGGCATGGAGGTGCATGCTTACCATTCCATCACTCGGGAGGCTGAGGCAGGAGGATTGTCATGAATTCTAGGCCAGCTTGGGCTACATAGAGACCCTGTCTCAAAAAGGAAAAAAAAAAGGAAAGAATCAAAATGATACTATATCACACACGAATCCATACAAATACTGTGTCAACTGAAAGAAAAACTTAGGAAAAACTAAAGGGACATTTCACAACTATAAGAAAGGAAGAAAAACCTTTTAACAAAATTGTGAATTTATTAATAAAATGACCCTCACTGATCCCCAAGTCCAGGAGCAGTGTCTTGAGCTCACTGTCAAACCCTCTTGATGCCTGCAGCGCTGCTGTACCCTGAAGACAGGATCACCCTGCAGGACACCGAAGAACGCTCCATCTGGAAGCCCGGTGGCTTCTATTCCAACTGGAGGACCCTGTCCCCACACCTGACCACACACAAGATGCAGGGCCCAAGGCTGGGGCCCCAGAAGAGTGACAAGCTCAGTGTCCCCATGCCACTGCCCACTCACCAATATCCCCTCTGCTCTGGCTGGGATGCTGGCCACTTGGTGACCTGCGTCAGCTTGCTGCTCTCACTGGTCACCTGGGATGGTGGCCCCAGCATCTCCCACTGTGGCAGATGTCTTGCTCACCTCAGCAACACATAGCTGCCCTGCTGAGCCCAGTCCAGGCCCACAGTCATGGCTCTGGGTGTCAGTAGGGATAGTCCTTCCTGGTCCTGCCACCTTGTGCTGGCCAACTCACCCTTCTTAAAGTGGGGAGTGCTGCTGGGCCGGTCCCTGAGGCACAGAGGGACCAGATGGGGCCATTCACATAGACAGATATTAGGCAGATGGATGGGCCAGTCTGCTCCCTATGCCCCAAAAATGCCTCAGAGAAATGGCACCAGTGGATACTTGTCACAGAAGAGCTTTGTAGGGCAAGGGACAAGTCAGCAAGAGGACAGGCAGAATTAGAAACTAAGGGGGAGGAAATGGTGTTACTGTAGCACTCAGGAGGCTGAGGCAAGAGAATCACCATGAGTTCAAGACCAGCATGGGCTACTTAGTGAATTCAAAGCCTTCCTGGGCTACAAAGTGAGTCTGTGTCACAAAACAAAAACAAAGAACAAAAAGGAAAGAACTAAAGGTACTAAGGGAGGCAGATATGAAATACAGCCAGAGACACCAAGCTCCTTCTTGCCAGGTCCCTGTGACACTGGGCACAGCAAGGGCTGGATGAGAGACCCATGCTGTGGGTCTCCATGTTGGTCCAGGCTGGCAGGAAGCACCAGTCTAGAAGAGCTTGGAGGGTGCCTAGCGCTGGTAGCTCAAGGGCCTCTTTCCCTGTATGGCCACTTCACTGCCATGGTACCTGGCTTAGGTTCTCTGAGCCAGGAGATGAGTGGATCTGGGACAGGCTTGAGTCCTGCTGAGGAAGACAGAGAGTAGGTCTGGCCCAGGATGGACACTGCGCTCTGGCTACTTAGCCAAGGCCAGGGTTCAGGACACAACTGGGCAGCACCTGCCTAGCACCTGAAGGCCTAGGTTCCACCCAAGAGCCCCAGAAGAAAGCAAAGAGTCTTTGAGGCCAAGCATGGGCTTGGGCACAGGGCGGGCAGGGCTTCAGGTTCTGTGGCTGCCACCCAGTACTGCACTCTCTCCAGCCCCCACCTGGGAGAAGAAACTGCTTCCAGGGCTTTGCACCCAGCTTTTGCCAGCCCACTCCTGGCAGTGCTCCTCTTGCTTCCATCAGGAAGGCAGCACAGCATAGCAGGAGGATGCCCTCTAAAGAAGCCTAGGAGGTCACCAGGATAGCAGCAGCATTGGGATGGGGGGGGGGGCATAGAGTGGGTGGGCCTCAGGGCCCAATAAAGGAGGGAGGGGAGGAGCAAGCCTCATTGCAGGTTGAATCTGGTGTATCCCATGACACCCTTTGGCCTCTCCATGGGGTGGCTGTGACTACAGGGTGAGTGTGGCCTGGCATAGTAACACCCTGGAGTACACTTCAAAGCTAGGAATTTAGAGACTGCTGCCGGGTCAGGCCAGTGCCCCCAAGGCCCTGGGAGGTGGTCTTGAGGCCCTGCAGTACATCTTGTGCTCTCTGTCCATGGGTCATAGGTGCCCTGTTGTTCCCTGAGAGCCAGACCTGACCTGTACAGGTGACAACTTCTTTCTTTTCCAGGAAGCTGAAGGCAAGAAGACCTGGGGGTCCCAAGCAAACTGACCCCAATGCCTTCTGGCCGGGCCACCAGCTGGACAAGCTGCGGTTATGCCTGCCCTCAGTGGCCACTGACCAGAGCGAAGCCTTGTTCAGTTGCGTCCGACACAAGCACCACACCAACTAGGCCACCTATCACCCTGACCACTGGTGGCCCCTAAGAAACAAAAGTTATATGACCCAAGCCTACTATGACTCCCCTAAGGTGTATGCCATCAACTAGAGTGGCCAGTGTCACCATGACATGGCAGGGGTCCAGCCAGTTCAAAGTTGCTGTGTCAGGTGGCTGGATCCCAGGTCCCTGACCTGGAGGAGTGTCTTTGCTGCTCCTGTGGCCTTGGCCTTTGCAAATAAACCAGCAAGAGCTTTTTCCACACAACCCTGGTTCTGCCTGTGTGACTCATGTTTGCACCTGGGGCATGTTGTAGTGGCCATTTTCCCTCTAACACCGGAGATTCCCCTGGGCACTCAGGAACCACAGGCGACATAGGCCCTGTGCCTCATGAAATTAGGTGGCAACCTGTCTCTCACTCTGAGGCTGAGCTTCTGGATTCCTGTTCCTAACTCTTGGGGTTTTGGAGGCTGAGGACCCCCACAGGTTCACAAGTCCTCTAGCTATCCAGCACTTCCACAGGTGCAGCATGGGAGTTGCCAATAGCAGCATTTGTGGCTCCACATCCCCAGGAGCACACACAGTTCCAGCACAAGCACCACTGTCCAGGTGTGGAACAGACATAGGCACAGCTAGGTCTGAGCAGGGTGTAGTGGCACATGTCTGGAATCCCAGCACTTAGGAGGCTGAGGCAGGATTATTGTGAGTTCGAGGCTAGCCTGCACTACACAGAGAGACCCTGTGTCCAAAAAAGTCCAAAACACCCATCAACAAAAGACTCATTAGTGGTATCTGTATTGCTTTTCAGTTGGGGAATCAAAGGGATTTGTTTTGTTTCCTTCTGGAATTTTAATGTGTTTTTTTTTATTTATTTTTATTTTTATTTATTTTTGGGGCTGGCTCAGCCTGCCCTGGGGGTGGCGCTGGCACAGCATGTGGTGCTGGGGATCGAACTGCGGTCCCTGCGGTTGCCTAAGCTTTCCTAAGTAGGTGCTTTAGACCGCTGAACCATCTCGCCAGTTCTTTTTTGTTTTTTAAAGACAGGATTTCACTATGTAGTCCAGGCTGCCCTTGAACTAACTAGGTAGCCCAGGTTGGCCTTTAACTCACAGCAATCTTTCTGCCTCAGCCTCCCCACTGCTGAGATGACATGTGTGCACCACCAGCCCCAGCTTTTAAATAATTTTTTAAATGTAAAATCTAAGCTAAACAAGTCAAGAACAATATTTTATATTTTTAAAATGTATTTAGTACAGGGTCTCACTACATAGATCAGACTCCTAGTGATCCTCCTGTTTTCAGCTCCCCAAGCGCTGGGATTACAGGTGTGTGCCACTGCACACAGCCTCAGTCGCTGTCTCAGTGCGCCTGGGGCTGGGGCCCGCAGGACACACAGAGGATTGAACCCCAGTCCCTACATCTGCCTAAGCAGGCACCTTAATCCTCTGAGCTATTTGGTCAGCCCTAAGAACAACAATATTTATTTATGATAACATAAATAAATGTTATGATAACATAAATAAACGCTCAGCCTGCGGGGGTGGGGGGGTTGGTGCAGCATGTGGTGCCAGCTTAGACCACTGAGCTTTCATCCGCCCAAGAACAACAATTTTAAAACTAGGTAGTTCAGCTAGATGGTTAGAAATGTCAATCTTTTTTATTTTTTAGTCAACTGTTCAAATCTCACTTTCCACATATGTCAAACGAAGAAAATAACTCAGGTGTAGAGGCAAGCACCTGTAATCTCAGCATTCTGGGAGGCTGAGGCAGGAGGATTGGAAGTGCCAGCTTAGCCTAGGCAATTTAGTGACTTAGCCAGATCCTGTCTCAAAACAAAATACTAAAAAAAGGGAGCAGATGTAACTCTGTTTAAAGGCCCTGGGTTTAATCCTCAGTACTGCAAAAAAGGGGAAAGGCAGAGGAAGAGGAATGGGGGGCTACCTTGCAGAATTGTTGCAAGGGTCTACAATCCCATGGAATGTCTGCTGTTCTGGTTTTACTGCTATGTAGACAATTGGCTCTTCGTGTCTTAAAATTCCATATCTGCATCCACAGCCTCAACGAACTGTGGGTAAGAAAGCGTTAGGAAAAAAATCCCATCTGTTCTGAACACGTGCAGACTTTTGTAACAATTCCCTGAACCACAGGATACCACAGGAATTTCCACAGCATTTACAGAGTAACCTAGAGATTATTTACAGCGTGTAGGAGAGGGTGGGTAGGTTCTAGGCAATGCTCCACCACTTTCTACAAGGGAGGGGAGCACCCGAGGAGTTTGGCAGCCCTGGAACTAACCCTTTACAGTAGCAGGGAGGATTGCAATTCCGGAGGAGTTACTGTATAGGAACCTCTGTTTTGCTCCCTCCTTATCTTCAGGGGGAGCACTTGGAGGAAAAGAAATGCGGGCGGAAATTGTCTAAAAGCAGGATTTGGCCTCCACTTTGGGCGGAAGTAAGATGTTGCTCACCGGATCTTACCTCAAAAAAGCCTTTCAGATTTTGAAGTAACCCCAAGGCAAAGTTGGGCGCATCTTTAGTTCTATTCCTACATATTAGTATCTAATAAAATACAAGCACGCTGGGGACTCTTTGCAGCATTATTTCTCTAACACTATTTTCTTTGAAGGACTCAGCCGGAAGTGTTTGTCTTTTCCCTGCCAGGACCCGTAGGCTAGTCCCATCAGCCCTTGCGCGCCACCCTCCCCTCTCTTCCTCGGCGTTGCCTACGGAGGTGGTAGCCATCTCCCGCTTGGTGAGTCTTAATCGCGAAACATCTGCGCTTCTGCTGGCTCTTTGTGGATCCTCCGACCCGCCGTGAGCAGGCCTTCGTTTAGGTTACCCCGCTTCGTGGGTATCGCCGGTGACGGCCTTTTGGGACCTCTGGGCACCACGGCTTTGGGCGGTGACGGGGCTTTGCGTCCGGGATTTTTCCCGCGTACGGAGGTCGCGTGGGGGTCAGTACAGCCGAGAATGCGAATTAGAGCCCTTTTGATGTGGGGTGCTGGTTGAGGCCAAATGGCATGAACCTTTCTGGAAGCAATCCGAGAATCTTATACCTAGCTTGAGGCCGCAGATAAGACCTGCGAGTTCCCAGCTCGCCGGCGACCTCCGCATGGGCCTGTCGCTTCAACTTGTTCCCTAAACTGGTGGCCTCCATAGATGTACGCAGAAACCCCAGCACTGGGTCGGGTCTCACCCTCTGGCGTTCCGGTGCCGCCCCAGGCCGTCCGCAGCCGAGCATTCGTCGGGGCGGTGGGATGAGAGTCATTCCCTGGAAGTCTCTGGGTGAAGCCTTGTTCACAACGAGACATTTGGGGGTTTGTGCGCTTGAGGGCACTGCGCAGCAGACTGCCTCAGAGAAGGTGCATTATTGATTTTGTGCCCGGCACTGCAAGCGTTTGTGTTCTGTGACGTGTTTGTTTCATAGGTGAGAATATTGAGAATTGGAACTAAAAGGGATTGAGACGCTTACTCGGGTGGGACTTAATGCTGTCTTGGAGACAGTTTTGGTCCATGTCAGCTCTTGTTTTTTCACGGGCCCCCTCGGGCGCCCCCCCCCCCCCCATCTTTTTTTGAGATAAGGTCTTGCTGTATAATTCAGGCTTTAGGCTTCAACTTACTAGTCCAGCCAGAGTTCAAACAAACCGCAGTATCTTTTGGTGCTGGGCTTACAGGCATGGGTGGGCCATCATGGCCAGTCGTTGGTTTTCTTTTTGGGTTCTGAGCAAAGGAAGTCAACCTCCTGGACCGCGTCTGGAGAGTAGCCAGTGTTCTGCCAGCTTCGGAAACAGGAGGGAGAGCAACCCAGCAGGGCACCCATTCCATTCCCAGCTTGTCCGGTAGCTGGTGACTGGAAGACACTCTGCAACATCCTTTGGGCCCTGGCTGGAAGTTCTTCCTCAGATTCTCTTGTAACTGGGATCTGTGTCCTCATTTTTAAGGCACCATGGCGGCCCTCAGACCCCTCGTGAAGCCCAAGATCGTCAAAAAGAGGACCAAAAAGTTCATCCGGCACCAGTCAGACCGATATGTCAAAATTAAGGTATCCAGGGTTTTTGGCATCACCTTAGGGAGCTAACCTGTGGGTGGCAGAGCTCTGGGAATGTGGACTCCCTGGGTGCTGTTTTCTACCTATATGAGTAGCAGAGGTCCTGCTACCCAGGAACAGTACTTGAATATTTGAGTCTCTTTTCTGTAGTCCTTTTTGCCATCCTAAAGGAATAGCTGGCTTCTTGCACAGAGGCTAACGTGCTC
This sequence comes from Capromys pilorides, assembly GCA_004027915.1. Taxonomy (NCBI): domain Eukaryota; kingdom Metazoa; phylum Chordata; class Mammalia; order Rodentia; family Capromyidae; genus Capromys; species Capromys pilorides. The sequence goes on along the minus strand of PVKN010003377.1, from coordinate 27,531 downwards.
ATGTGTTATGTTTTGCAGCGAAACTGGCGGAAACCCAGAGGCATTGACAACAGGGTGCGGAGAAGGTTCAAGGGCCAGATCTTGATGCCCAACATAGGTTATGGAAGTAACAAAAAGACAAAGCACATGCTGCCCAGTGGCTTCCGGAAGTTCCTGGTGCACAATGTTAAGGAGCTGGAGGTGCTGCTGATGTGCAACAAGTGAGTTGGCTCAGCCCATGAACATCAGAACAGTGCTTAGGCTCCTTGCACAGCTTAGATGATGCCTGGTAGGGCAGTCAGGGACTATTTTGTTTGGGGCACAAGCTTCACACCTGAGAGACACTTGCTGCTGGAGCAGGGAGCTGCCAGCTGAGAGGCAGGGCTTGAGAGCACCTGGAGAGGAGGTGGGTAGTGTGTGGCCACAGTGGCCGCAGAACAGAGATGGGGGTGCCCATGGGACAGTGGCCCTAGGTGCATTGGTCAAGGTTAGTCCTGATCAGCTTGGTATGAGACTTGGGTTAAATCAATCTGTTTTTGTCGTGGCGGCGGTCTTAACACCTGGAGTCTGGGTGTCAGGGAGTGGTACTGAGATTAGCAGAGGACTGTTGATTTTTTTCCTTTCCTGGAAGAAGCTGTGGGGCTGCTTTGTCTTAGTGCATGGAGAGAGGTGGTTGTTTGTGTGTACGTGAGGGCACAGCATTCTCTGCCCGGGTTGGTACCATCTCCAGACCATTTGGAACCAGGCATTGGATGCCAGGTGTTTTATACATACCTCAGTGTACCTGTTGTGTGATTGAAAGGGTGGTGGTTACATTACGTGTATTAGAGCAGTTTGGTGGTGGTTAGCAAGATCCATGGAAATACTCTTAGGATCTTTTTACTCACATGTTCCATTTTTGGGCATTTATCCTGAAATAACCAAAAGCAGAAAAACTTCAAGTTGACCAGGCTGAGGTGGAACTTTGTAGTCTTCCTGCCTCAGCCACCTAGTGCTGGAAATACAGGAATATGCCATCATGCCCAACAGATTTTAGAGTGCTGGTGGTAGCAGCAGTAACCAAGTCGAAAACAACTGAAAGCATAATTAGCAAGTTATAGAGTACTGGGATGGACTTATATACATCCATTCAAAATGACTCATGCTGCAGTGTGGAAAATACCCTCTGCATTTATTTTATTTTGAGACTGTCTCACCATGTAGCTCAGGCTTGGCTTGAACTCACTGTGTAGCCTGGCTGGCCTTGAATTCATAGTGATGTGAGTGCTGGGATTACACACGTGTGCCACCACACCTCGCTTCCTACACGCTTAATGATAGGTGTGATGATTGTTAAGTATTCTGATGCAAACGACATGGGCATTTTAGGGAAAGGAAAATGTGTAATACAGCATATCTTAAAAATAAAGGCTAGGGCCTGGGGAGATAGCTCTGTGACACAAGCACCTGCCTGGCAAGTGCAAGATCATGAGTTCGAACCCCAGTCCCGCAAAATAAATGAATAAATAAAATAAAGGCTAGCTGGATATGTTGACACATGTCTGTTCCCAGCACTCAGGAGGCTGAGGCAGGAAGATTGCTGTGAATCTAGGATAACCTGACCCTGTCTCCAAAAGCCAAAAAGAAAGCAGAGGCTGAGTGGAAGCACATAACTGAAATCCCAGGCATGTGGAAGGCTAAAGTAGAAGGATCAGAAGTTCAAGGCTAGCCTGGACAATTAAGTAAAAATTCTGTCTCAAAAAGTTGAAAGGGGAGCCAGGCCTGGTGGCACATACCTGTAATCCCAGCACTTGGGAGACTGAGACAGGAGGATCGGTTTGAGTTCAAGACCAGCCTGAACTGCATAGCAAGACCCTGTCTCAAAAAAAAAAAAAATTGAAAGGGGGGTGGTAGATATAGTTCAGTTGCAAAAGCACCTGCCTGGCAAGCACAAGATCCTGAATTTGATTCCTGGTATAAAACAAAACAAAAGAAATTTACAAAGTGGTAGGAATGTAGTTCATTGCTTCCTGTGTCCCATTTCCAGGACTGCAAAAGAAAAAAGGAAAACATGACATTTTTAGGCATTGTTACCTTAAGCTTCAGTAGGTTCTTCAGTACAGAACAAACTTGTCTGTTAATGCCTGACCACCAATCCTGTTCTCAGCCCTTGGAGAGCTGCATGCATGCCACTGCCTCACTTGCTCCCCCCACAGGCCTGGTCTGTCTGTTGTGGGTGGGTGCTTCCCAGTGGAGTGACTGTGTGCCCTACTGGTACCTCTAAAGTCACATCCTCATGGGGGAGCTCCCTCCGAGTTATGGTGGGGCTGGTGGCTCTAGTGCCCTCCCAGCCACCAGAGTTGTGTCCACTGCAGTCTGGTGGGGTTTTGGCCATTGTGGCTCTCAGCTCTTAAGTCATTACTGAGTGCAAGTGTGTTGGCTAAGGCCTCCTACTCAGGACCATTAAGCTCTCATTGGGGCAGCTGCCCAGACTCCTGAGACAGACTTGGGCCCATCTATTCCTCACTGCAACTGATTCCTTGCTTACCTTGCCTGTGGAACAGCTCCTGCCCCCCTCCAGCCTGCCTTGCTGTGCAGGGTAAATGGAAGGGCTCTAGCAAGACCCTGACACCTGTGCCCTCTTGGACTTGGGGTAGAGTGACTGTAGCCCCACCTCCCTGTGTCCAGGACTAGCTGCTCCTTACCACTCACTGCTTCTCCCAGGTCTTACTGTGCAGAGATTGCTCACAACGTCTCCTCTAAGAACCGCAAGGCCATCGTGGAAAGAGCAGCCCAGCTAGCCATCCGAGTTACCAATCCCAATGCCAGGCTGCGCAGTGAAGAAAACGAGTAGACGGCCTGTGTACATGTTTATTTGTGCTTCAGTAAAACCACGAAAACTGCTGTGTGCTGTGTTGTTTCCTTCTGTGGCATTAACTTTCAGTGTCTTAACAGTTTGTTAGGAGAGTGTTGCCTGGTGCTTCCATCACATCTGTGTGAAGGGATTTACAAGGGACACTGTCCTTATACAGGAAGTGGCCTTGGAGGACCCAGTGCTAGGGCAGGGACAAAGGAACACATGGCAAATGGTCACTTTTAGCCTCCCTGCTGGTGATTGCCCATGACCCTGTTGGGTTCTTGGGTGAACTGGGAAGTATGTGAATTTGTGTTAACTCCCAAATGTTCCTAGATGGTGCCAAAAAGTGTCCTTAATTCCCATGTAGAAATACAGGAGACGTAAAAAACAAAAAGGTTTTGCCAGCTATGGTGGGACAGGCCTGCAATTCCAGTATTCCAAGAGGCCAAAGCAGGAAGATTGCTAAATCAAGAGACTGGTGTGGGCCTTATAATTCAAGGCCAGCCTCCACTGCATAGCAAGAACCTGTCTTTGACCAAAAACAGGTGGTGGGGATTGGGGTTCCAGGTGGTGGCAGCCAGGCCTCTTGAGAACTCAGCCCCAGATGGTGCTGTGTTGTAACTCTATTGTCAGGATTCAACATCTATTTTAACCAGGGTTAGGATTACACTTGTAATCCTTGTACAAGTGGTGCTTTTTCACACAGGCTTGGAGCAGTGTGAAACCAGGCTGGGAAATACTTCCACCTGACCTCAGCCTAGTGAGATATTGGTCACCCTTCCGTCTTGGGTGTAGGTGAGCACATGTCCCAAGACTTCTGTAAAATGAATTTTCCAGGATAAATGGTCTGTCTTGGGAACACATTCCATAGAACACAGTAACAATGTAGAATAGCCTTTTATTTATCTTGGATATCACAGGAAATACCTGCCCTATGAAGTACTAAAAAGTAGGAATTGCACATTTGAAACAGTTTGCTACACTCACATTTTGAAATTGGATATGAAACACTTGGGCCAGGCCTGGCCCTGTCTCCATACCTTTTCAGAGTGTTTCATGTCATTGAGTTATTGATACATTGCCCATAATTACAAATACACTGGGATTCTAAACTGGCCAGTGCAGTTGAACATGCGAACAGAACTCAAGAGACTTAAAGGGTACAGCCCAGGCCAGGAGTCACTAAACCTGGGGCTCCAGCCAGACGGAGGTTAGACCTAGAGCTGGTTGGCCAGGCCCCAGAAGATTAGCTGAGCTCCATGGGCTCTGTGCTAGGCACCGAACTGGGGTCCTTCTGGATGCTGTCAAAGAGGGCGGTGAGCTCAGGGCTAGAGTGTATCTGGGCTGAGAAGTCAGCCATGATAGGGCTCCGCCCCGCCTCAGGGATTGTGAGCAGGGCCACTACTGCCCGCATCGCCGAACGCTTGAGCTCATCCTGCTTCTCAAACTCCTGTTTCACAGAGCCAGCTTTGACCTGGGATGGAAGACAGTGAAAGAAGGCTGGGGCATCACCAGCTGGGCTTCCTCTGCCTGGGGTCCTGTATGCTGTATTTTTTATTTTTTATTATGGCCAGCTCAGTTGGCCCTGAGAGTGGGGCTCGTGCAGCATGTGGTGCCAAGGAGGGATCTGCAGTCCCTGTGGTTGCCTAAGCTTTTCTAAGCAGGCGTTTTATACTGCTGAACCATCTAGCCAGCTCAAATTAATTATTTATTTATGGGATCGAACTCAGGACCTTGCACTTGTCAGGCAAGCACTTATTCTACTGAAAACCTCCTCAGCCCCAGGGCCCTGGGTGCTCTAAATTCAATTCCATGGCTTCCTGACCTCAGGCAGATGTCCTCTGTGCTTTGGCCAGTTTGGACTTTTCTTGCCACACTCCCCACCTAGCCTGCTACTGTGGCTTCCATCAATCTAACAGTGCCAGGGACTTCAAAGCGGAATACAGCCTGCCCTACAGTGCTGAAACCCCACACCACCCTACCCTGCCCTTGTTCTCACGCATGTGCTACTGCCACAACTAATGGCAAATTCCTGAAGGGCCTGGCTCAGCTTCACAACCCCTTCAATAGGTCTACCCTTGTACACATGCCACGTACTTTTCCACACTGTGGAGTAAAGTGCAAGACGCTTAGCCAGGTTCATCCTCCCCACCCCATGCAGTGGATAAGAGCAAGGCATCATGCTAGAAAGTTCTATGAACTGGGGCCCACTGCAGAGCTGCTGTGAGCACTGAGTAATGCACACACGTGCACACCTCTTCTGTGAGCCCCTGGGACCACCTAGTGGGGCTGGAGCAGCACCCAAAAATGAACACACTAATAGTTCACCTACAAACTACATGAACTTGGTCGTCGTCGTCATTGTCCTCTTTGTCTGATTCCTCCTCCTCCTCTTCTCCTCTTCCTCCTTTCTCTATTTCTTTTCTTCCCCTTCTTTCTTTCAGACAGTCTCACTATATATTGCAGGCTGGCCTCAAACTCACTATGTAGCCTAAGCTGCCTTTAAACTCCTGGTGATCCTTCTGCCTCAGTTTCCAGGGTTCTGGGATTACAGTCATGTACCACCACTCTTGGACTATGTGACTCAATAAGAGGAAATTACAGTCATAAACAGTGTCACCTCATGCCAAGCAAGTCATTCAAAACCTGTTTTTCCAGGCTTTGTAGATTTTAGAACTGGGGACAAGGGAGAGGGCTGTTACCACAGTGCCAAGGGCCTGCTGAGGGATTCTGTGCAGAACCCAGGATGCAGTTTCCCTAACCATCAGGGTCCAGCACACCACCTTCTGGCATTTGAGGCCCTGAAGCTCCTTTCCTGGAACCAAGAACTCTGCTGCCAAGCTCATGAGATCCAGATGGATCGACACTGAAGCTAGCAGGACTGCAGCAGCCCTGCAGAATTGGTTCACAGTTCGACCTGACACTGGGCATCAGTTAAATACTTAAACATGCATAGTGGATCTCAATGAACGAATTACTATCTTTAATCTGTTTTAACTACATAGGGCATTTTTAAAGGAAAAGGTGTTACTTGAAAATCATTGCCCTGGGTACTCTTCCTGTGCACATTCCAATCTAAAACACCCAGTCCTATTGGGTGGGTGGCACATACTCATGACCTCAGTACCTGGGAGGCTGAGGCTGTGGCAGGGGTGGGGGATTTGAGTCCCATCTGGGCAACTAGTGAGAATCTGTCTCAAAATTTTAAAAAGAGGTGGAGGTATAGTTGGGAGAGCCCCCACCTAGGTTCAAGCCCCAGCACTACAAAAACAAAGCAAAATCACAAAGTGAGCCACTTTTTTGAGAATTCTTGCCCTTTCAAAACCCTGACTGGCTCCTTCACTTGCCAACTCTGTGCCAGGTGCCCTGAGTGTGCCAGACTGTCTCCAAGCCCCCGCCCAGGTCATTCCTTGGGACCCTAGATGCCTTAAGACTAGAGCAGATGTGCCCTGGGTCAGCCAGTCAGTCACAGGAGCCTGAGCTGGGTCCTAGTTAGGATGTGTGTGGGCAGAGCAGGAAACTTGCTGCTCACATCCTCTCCTCCAGGCTCACCCACGGCTATACCCAGGAGATGCTCCACACTGCTCTCCCAGGAGAGCGTTCAGCCCCAGCCAGCAGCGTTACTGCCGAACAGTAACAGCAGAGGACCCTGTCCACCAGAGTACACAGTGTCCTCAGTGAGGTGACTGTAGATACCACATCCCAGGCACCAGGGAAGCCCTGGACCTTACCTTGGCAGTGCAGGTGGCCCGCAGTGGCTCAATGAGCCGGTCCACCCTCTGTAGCACAGGTGCTGGGCACAGTGTCGCCAGTCGAGCCAGCAAGATGAAAGTCAGCATCTGCCAGGAGTGAGGAGACAGCATCAGGGAGTGGCTTAATGTTGCTAAAAGTGCATATGCTTCATGTGGACTACTTTGCACGCTCCAGGTGGTCCATTCCCAGTATCAACAAAAGGTTAGGATGTTGACATTTTTAATATACACATTGTTTGTCTTCTGAGGCAGGATCTCTCAGCAATCCTCCTGCCTCAGCCTCCTGCATGCTGGGATTACAGGCATGCATCGTCACACTCAGCACCATCATGTTTATTTATTACATATACAAAGCAGCAAAGGGCCTGAGAAGTAGATCAATGGTACAGTGCTTGCCTATTATGCACCAGGCCCTGGGTTCAAGCCCTGCCACTGTAAAAAATTACTGATTCCTATTTTTTGGGTAAAAGAAATGAAGGAAACCTCAATCTTCCCAATGGTCCCCTCTCCCAGCTTCACCCTACAGGTGAGACAATGGCCCCAACCTCTAGCACCAGCCTTCATCCTGAGGGCGGTGACCCTGCCACCATCACTGCCACCCCTACAACTCTTGGGCTGCTGGTTTCTCCTGCCCCCAAGGGAGCTGCACAGAGCAGGGCTGTGCATGACCCAGGCTCTGTGTCTGCATCAGGGGATAGTACAGGGCTGGCCAGCCCAGGAAGGGATGGGGGAAGAGGGTAGAGGCTGGGCCAGCCTAGGGTCCTACCCGGATGTCATAGTGGTCTTTCAGCCCGTCCTCCACATGGCTCAGGAACTCACTCACGTCCAGCTGGCCCAGGCAGCTCTCCAGCAGAGAGTACATGCACTCGAAGGCTGCTTTGCGCACATCAAGCCCGTCGTCCACCGTGTGCTTAAAGGGACCCATCTCCACCTAGAGAACCATGGAGCTGGGGATGTGGCCAGGGCAGGGACTCCTCTGTTAACCATGTATGCATAGGTTTCCTGGCCTTTGCTTGGCCTGCAGTGTCCTTTCCCTGGCAGCGTTGTAGTAGTGACAGTGACAATAAAACCATGCTCAGGGCTTGACAATTGATGGTCTTTTGCAGGAGTCCTAGAGCTTGAACCCAGACATGTAATTCTCCTGCTTCAGCCTCCCAGAGTGCTACAGTGCTGGGAATATAGGTGTGTAGCACCACACTCAACTTCCTTGGCATCCCCGCACCTTCCCCTCTGGTGCTGTTCTCTGCTTCTCAGCAGTGGTGAATTATGCATACCCTCCTCCCTGGCCCTGCTGCCATGATGTTCCTGCCTTGGAGCAGCTGGCCATGGACTGCATCCCTGAAACACTGAACAATGGAAATTGTCCTTAAATTGTGGGGTCAGGTATTGTGTCCTAGAGACAGGGAGTGAGTAATTCAAAAGTAGACAGGACTGTTTCCTCCACACTGTCCTAAGAAGAGATTGAGGTTCAGAGAGTCTGGGTTCCCTCGTGGGACAGTTGGGATAGGGTGGCAGGACCTGCCCCAAGTGCCCTCACCTCTCGGATAAGGTCCCGGCGGACCTTAGTCTCCTGGTAGAGGAGCGGCAAGATGGCATCCAGCAGGTCCCGAATCAGAGAGGGCTTGTTGTGCACAGCTGAGTTAAAGAAGGCCAGTGTGGCACGGCGCACACTCAGGTCTGGGTCCCGTAGGCTCTCCATGAACTCCCCTGTGGGACAAAGAGGCTTAGGAGCACAGCCAAGCACCAGCTTGTCCTGCTGCACCAGCACCCAGCCTTCCGAAGCTGCTCTGTGCCTGGCACAGTCACACTCAGAGCTCTCAGAGTCCAGAATGCCCTATCTTGCACTTCCCCACATGACCTTAGGCTATGTGGAGCCTTGGGGTTTTCATTTGTAAAATGGGGAGAATCACAACACCTACATGGTATCACTATGTTTAGGATTCAGGATGTGGTGCTGTCTACAAAGCACAGAGCAGAGTGCCTGGCTCAGGGGAAGGACAAGAGCAGTTAGCCAAGCACAGTGTCACATGCCTGTCATTCTAATACTCTGGGAGGCTGAGGCAGGAGGACCACCATGAGTTAGAGGAGAGCTTGGACTGCATAGTGAAATCCTGTCTCAAAAAACAAAACATAAAAAAATGGACCAACAACAATACATTAAAGCAAACCTGGAACACGCTAGGTACTCTGGGGTGTCAGCACCACCAGCTTTGTCAAGATGGAGACAAAGGGTCAGGACACAAGTGAAGCTACCACTAGCCATGCTGCCAAGGCTGCGGGACATGACCTCCAGTACAGGGTGAGTCACATCTGCTAGACTGACCTTCACACTCCCACAGCCCCATAGCAGAGGGACTAAGCATCCAGCTTTTATAGCTAACAGGGAGATTACTGTCCAGACTCCTGCAGCCAGGGAATGGCAGAGCCAGGACTCACACCTCAACCAGGAAACACTACACAGCCTGGTGTCCTTTCCGGGGCTGCCTGTGAGGCTGCAGAGGCATAGATTCCTGAATAGCCCAGGAACAGGCTGTGGGCTGCAGGGTCTAGGGGGAAAGTGGGCCCTGGGCCTCAGGAGCCCTGATGCAGTGGGTCTTTTGCTTCAACGAGCCTGTTGTTTACAGAGCAACCCTCTATGAAACCCCAGGGGTCTCCATGATGACCCTCCCAGGGAATTCTTGTACCCATTGGATGGATGAGGAGCTGGAGGCTGAGTGATAAGAAGGGCCCCCTTGGCTTGCTCAGCACTTCACGGTTGACCTGCTGCCCACCCTGCACTATGCTACCATGTGAGGGGCCTTAGGGCATCTAGAAGACTAGAGGGCAGGAAATCAGGGGCGGGGGGAGCACCCACCAATGAAAGTCTTCAGGAGAGGGTCGATGGGGTGCGGCTGGTCTGAGATGAGGAACTTGACCGCTGTGATGACAGTGCACCGGGTATGTGGCTGACCTGTGGGGTAGAGGTAGCTCAGGGAGCAGTGGGGTTAGGGTTGGGGTTAAGTTTAGAGTTAGGGTTAAAGATTTGGGGATAGAGTTAGAGTATGGTTAGGGTTTACAGTAGTTTCAGTGTTAGTTGTTAAGTAGGCCTTATGATGATGGATTGGGATTTGGGCCTTGGCAAACCCTGTGCCTTAGAGATGGAAGTGCTTCTTCACCTCCTAGGAAGCCTCTGCACTATGTGGGAGTCCACACTCTCGTTTCCCTTTCCCAATTCTGTCAGAAGTGCTCAATACAAGGCATAATAGTATGAACTGGCACAGACCCCGATGACCAGGGCAGGGTCACTCTGGGACCTTCCTTTGGAATATGGGTTTGTATTATATTTTTCAATTAATCCTTATGATTGCTTAATTAGTAATGATATTTTAACTTTAGCAATGAAAAGTTTTATTCTCCTGTTATTTACACTGGAAGATGAGAGACTCAGAAATGGTCGGAGGCCACACAGCAGACCCAGGGCTCTTCCACCTTTGTCCTTCTCTGGGCTGGCTGTGTGCACAGGGTGTCCAATAGATCTCAGCCCTGCCATGACTGGGTTGAGCTTGCTTCTGTCTGCTTTGCTGCTCCAAGCAGGGGAGCTTAAGGATGGGAAGGATGTGCAACTCCTCAGTCCCTAGGGCAAACCTGAGCAGGGAGCAGGAGTGAATCCTGAGTGAGAGATATTGCAGAGAGCCATGGGAGTCTGGTGCCTGCTGGATGGTCCATGTGCCTGCCTCTCGGCCATTACGGGCAATGGTGGAAAGGTGAGGTGGCCAGCTGCTGGTTTTCAGTGAGTATGAGACAGCCCGAAATTAGGGCCCAGAAGAAACAGACCCCTGCTCTGGGGGCTCCCTGTGCTACAAGACCCACAACATCATCCACAATGTGACCAGGATCAGACAACTGTACCGTGCAAAGCCAGAAACCTGTGCAGGCCGGGACAGCAACCATGGTGTCCACAGGAAGCTCTGATTTACTCAGCATCCATTATTATTACTATTATTATTATTATTATTATTGTTGTTATTATTATTATTTAAGACAGGGTCTACAGGCTCTCACTATATAGATTGGACTCCTAGTGATTCTCCTGTTTTCAGCCTCCCAAGTACTGGGATTACAGGCGCGTACCACCATGCCCAGGCTCAATCAATGTCTCAGCATGCCCTGGGGGCAGGGCCGGCATGGCACACTGGGAATTGAACCTTGGCTGCTGTGCTTTGCCTAGGCAGTGCTTTAGTCTGCTGAGCTATCTGACTGGCTCTTCCCCAGCATCCATTAGGTGCCATACACTGTGCCCCCCTGTGTCCAGCAACACAGTCCTGGTTCTGCTAGGGGCCTGCAGCCGTGCCAGAGGCCTGGGCCTATGTTCTCGGCAGCTTTTGGGGTACAAGAGCCCCAACCCACCTGCTGCTTCTACCTGGGCTAGGCTGAACATCCCCAACATGTGCCCTCCATGACAACACTGCACAGCTTCCCTAGCCCAGCCCTCCCCAGATCCCATGGTGTGTCCTGAAATCCCAGGCCATGCTGGCACCTGGCAAGGTGCTGGCTGACCCCAGAGTGCTGCTCCTCTGCCAGCCTTGGCCTCCAGCTGAGAGTTGCAGTGAATGACCTCAACAATAGCACTCAGCTGCCCTCCTCACTGAGGACAATGACAGTGATGTTATCATTTAGCTGTATGGCCAACCAATGGGACTCAAGGGGATAGCTTTAAGATTCTCTGTATCTACCTGACCCAGCAATACTCAGGGCCCTTCTGCATATGGAGTAACACTGTAGTACACACTCTCAATCACATCTAGATGGATGTTAATATGTGAGTGTCAACAGCTGTAGCTAGGGCAGTGAAGACAGGAGAAACTTGATGTGTTTGGCAGACTCAGTTTTTTTAGACAGGATCTTGCTATGTAGTCCAGGTTGCCCTTAAACTCACTATGAAGCTCAGGCTGCCTTGAACTCACAGGGATCCTGACTTAGTCTCTCTAATGCTGGGATTACAGCCATGCACCACCATGCCTGGCCAAACACATTTTTCCCCCTGATTATTTCATTGAGGTTGGTCAGCATGGGGATTCATGGTTATTTAACCATTGTTTCTTTAAAGGATGAACTGCAGCTGAGTGGTGAAGTTGTAGTAGCATATTAATTTTCCACTCTAAAAAAGTAACTTTTCACCTTATAAGCTGCACTGTATCCTGTATAGAGCCACTGAAGTTGGAAATTTATCACACTTATGGGAGTGAGACAAGGCCAGTCAGAGAGCAAAGAGCAACTGAGGCAAGCCATGTGCAACCAAGCTGCTTTAGTCCAGAGAATACCAAGCCCTGAGACAATCCAAGCAATGGGTTGCTAGGCAATGGGGTGTCATGTAACACCCACCTGCCAAATGTGTAAAGGTGCTATGGTAGGTTAAGCAGTTCCTTTCCTCTCATCCAGAAAGAAGACTCTGCCTGACCTCAGCTTTCTCTCTCATCTTTATTTCTTCATCCTGTCATTGTCTTTTCCCACTGGGAAACTTCAAGAGCCCTGCAGACCAAGGCAGCATCCCTCAGGAGGTGATCCGACCGCTTGTCACATCTTATGGAATACCATTTCCTCCCCTCTGCCAACAACAGGCCTAAGTTTCCTTTCAACTACAAATACATATACAATTCTGATTCCCTGGTTCAACGACCCTAAGTATCTTATAAACATTTGCTAATTAATTCTACTTGCAACAACTGGGGTTTTTTTTGGCTGATTTTTCTTTTCCTGTGGCCCGTTCAGCCTACCCTGGTGCAGGGCTGGCACAGCATGTAGTGCTGGGGATCGAACCATGGTCCCTCTTATTGCCTAAGCTTTCCTAAGCAGGCGCTTTAGACCACTGAACCATTTTGCCAGCCCCCTCACACAGCAGTGGAATCTACAGATCAGGGTCCCAGATATAGACGACTGGTTGTGTTTGTGGTAGGGACACAGCAGGTCTTTGTCCCCTACACTCTAGGGGCTCCTTTGCCTGGATGTGTGGACACTATAACCCTCACACCTAGGGACTGAAGGCAGCAGACAGTCTGGGCCCATGTGGGCTGTGCCTACCTGCTGTGAGCTGCTTCCGCAAGCGAGGAAGGAGGAATGAGGGGTTCACGAGCACCAGCTTCCCAATGCACTCAGCCACCACACCCCGGGTGCCCTCCTCAGTGCCCTCGCAGCGCTGGAAGAGCAGCGCCCAGATGTCCTCAGCATAGGGCTTCAGGCCGTCAGGTGGTGCGGCCCCCAGTGCTTCCCGAAGTGCCTGTAGTAGCAGGTACTGGCGCTGTGGCTCTGCCTCAATCTGTTCCAGCAGGAAGGGCAGGAAGTCGGGCAGGTTCCTGGCGCCCACACGACCCAATGCATAGGAAGCTGCAACCCGCACATCCTTGCTAGGTGAGCCCAGGGCTTCGAGCAGCACAGCCTTCAGCTCACGCTGGGGGCCTGGCCCGGCCACCTGCCCCACCTCAGCTAGCGACAGGAAGGCCAGCACCTTGACCCCTGTGTTAGAGTGTGGTGACCTGGCATCCCTGATCAGGCGATTGGCTGTGCCTGCTGCCTCCTGGGGGCAGGCAGCTGAGAGAGCAGCCACGCAGCGGGCCAGTGAGTGGAACACCTGCTTATGCAGGGATGGCCCTCCATCCTCAGCCTGCCTGTATACAGGTTCTGTGAGCAGGCTGAGAAGTTCGTGGTAGGCCACACATGGGGGGCGGGTCCCCACCAGTTCCTGCAGGAAGCCCTCAGCAGCCACTAGCACACTGGCCGGCAGCAGTGGAGAGTGCAGCAGCTGCAGTAGCTCAGCCAGCACGGCACCACTGACCTCCACCAGGCAGGCTGGCTGGGCTGGAGTCATAGTTGTCAGAAAGTCTATGGCCAGCTGGGCCACATGCATGTCATTCTCGCTGACGAGTGCAGGCAGCTCAGCCAGCACGGTCCGTACAGCAGATGGTGGGATGTCATGGCCCTGACTTTGGGCCAGAGCATCCAGAGCAGTCAACGTAGCCAGCCTCAATGCCCGCTGATTCTTACGCAAGAATGAAGCCAAAATGGGCAGCACCTCGGCAAGGATGGGCCGCAGATCAAGCTGCAATGGTGATGCAGCCACCAGTGTCAGTGCCTTGACAGCAGGCAGCCGGGTGATCTCATTTCGCAGACGTTCAATGAGGAGCAAGAGTGTGGGCTGCAAGGTGTCCCCAAGTTGGTCTCCCAAGTGGCTTATAAGGTGTCCCACAGAGGATATGGCCCGCTCCTTTACCTCTTGGTCCAAATCAGTAGCACGGAGCCGTACCAGCATGGTCTCAGACATCTCTGCCACGTAGGGTACAGGGTCCAGTACCCGAGGCTTGCCCAGCGGCCACAGGGTACACACCAGCTGCTGGAGCACCAGTAAAGCCTCAGCCGCAATTTTATAGAAAGGGTCAGCCACACAGGCCATCACTGGTGGCAGAAGGATGGGCAGGTGGGGATGGAAGGCCTCTGCTGGCTCTGTGCCCAGCAGCCCCTGTAGGAAGGTCAAGGCATCCATCCGGATGGTGGAGGAGCTGGAGCAGTCAGCCAGTGAGAAGACAATGCCTGTGGGGTGGAGATGAGATCAAAGGGCTGGGGATCCACCCAGGTGGCCTCCTGAGGCAATAGACCAAAGCGCCTTATCCCTGAGGTAGATGTTTCCAAGGGCACAATGCTTGGCCAGTGGCCATCACGGGGGAACCAGGGAAGGGCTTGCATCAATCTGGAATGGGGCCCAGGCTTTCTGGATAGCTAACCCTGGTCCCCTGGCTCACCTGATACTAACACGGGCATGTGCTCTGCCAAGCTCCCCGGGAGGATGCCTGCCAGCTCTGCCAGGAGACTGAAGCAGCCCTGGCGCACCCGGGCACTGCGGTCTTTCAGCTGCCGCTGCAGGGCCTTAATCACCAGTGGAACCTGTGGATGGGAGAGGCAGTTAAGGCCATCCTTGGACACCTGTGAGCAGGTGGGACACCTAGGAGGCAGCCAGGGAATCTTCTATACGCTTTTTCAGCAGGGCACCTGATTAGGACACCTGGATGGGAATTCTAGCACCTGACTTACAGGTACAGAGACTTAGGAACAGGCCCCGGTCATACAGGCAGCCTGGCTGTCATAGCGGCTCTTGTGCCAGTGGCAGGGGCTTGGCCAGTCCCACCACATGGTATCTTCTCCTTGACTTGATTCTCTCCCTCAGCATTCTTTTGAATCTGAGACCTAGGATACCCAGTATGCACTCTTAGCCAGTTTGATATGGGCTTGTTTTTTCATTTTTTCTCCCCCCCACCCCACATGCATTTATGACACACTTCATATCCCCCAAGGATCCTGGGTGATGTATGACCTAAGCAAGGTATGGGAGGTCCTGGGATCTGGATGGCGGTGCTCCAGGAGCTGTGGGGTATTGCCAGGATATGCTGAGCATTTCTGAGCAAGCCTGGGTGGCCCCAAACTCTGACTTAGGTCTAGCCATATGGCCCCCTCTCTATACACATTCTTGTTAGCTTGCTTTTTTTTTTGTTTTTTTTTTTTTTTGGTAGTACCAGGGATTGAACTCAGGCAAACTTGCGTTTGCCAGGCAAGCATTTATTCCATCTCTATACATATTCTGGTCTTGTTGCCATCACCATGGTGTGCTGTGGCCAGGGAATCTTCACCAGAGCCACACCACGCTGTTGAATGTCTGTCTCCAAACCCTGAGCTGAACTGAGCCATTTACTCAATGAAGCACCCAGTCTTTGTTGTTTTGTTACAGCCTCTCGAAAAGACCTCAGACATAACTATGTAGTCTCGGTATGTCCCACGCCAGGAAAATGCCACTTCCCACTGTTACCAGAAGCAGGAAATCACATGACCCTGCCTATGCTGGGAAACATCCAGCCCACTACCAGCAAGGCGCATGATTCCACCAGCAACCACTTCCTCCATCCTGCCATTACCACTGGGCCCATTTGCTGTCTCCTGTCCTGAATAGCTGCAAAGTGCTCCTGTTGGCTCCACCTTGCTTTTTAAGGACCATCCATATGGTTGCAAGTTTTTTCATCTGTATCCTGACTGCCGCTGTCCCCTCCTGGGATTTTTACTTGCTGTTAAGTGAAGCAAGCTATCTTATGCCTAGTTCACCTGTACCCAAGACTTGGGTGGCATAGGTTAGTGGGTAAGGGGAGAACAGGAAAGGGGCCAGGCTAAGGTACAGAGGTGGCAACTGGCCTACCTGTCCTTGTAGCACCTGGAGGCTGCTACTTGCAGGAGTGGGCTCCTCCACTGCCTCTAGCCAGCCCTGAAGTGGCCGAATCTGCCGCAGCAGCACAATGTAGGCGGCAAACACGTCGGCTTTGACATTGTCCTCTCGCTCGCAGAATCTGTGCACAAGTGCAGGTGCCAGGCTGTGGTATAGGTTGGGCAGCAGGTCAGGCCTCGAGCCCAGCAGGGCTGCCAAGCACTTGGCCGCTGCCCGTCGTACCTTCCAGCTCATGTCATCATCATCGCTATACTCTTCCTCGGTCTCTGGTGAGAAGGAGACACAAGTTCTGTGGCTTTGGGGACAGGAGACTGCTCGTCATCTGTACTTACACTCCTTTGGCAGAGGCCCTGATTCTTGTGTTGGGGTAGTACCAGGCACTTCAACCTCACAGCACATTGCTTCCAAGACAGACTAACAAGGAAAAGCCAGGTATTATGATTATGATTATGATTATTACTATTATTTTAAGGCAGGATCTCTCTGTGTAGTCCAGACTGGCCTGGGACCCACTGCGAAGCTCAGACTGGCCTTGAATTCATTGTGATCCTCCTACCTCACCCTCCCAAGTGCTAGGATGACAGGTGTGTGCCACCATGCTTGACTCTGTGTGGCTTTCTACTCTAAAGCCCTTGAAAGGCAAGAGCACCTCAGAAAGGAAGGTGATGCTGGGCTTACTTCACAGATGGCAAGATGAGTCTCAGAGAGGGCAAGACATCTGCTCAGGGCATACAGCTAAGACTGCAGTACTGAAATGCAGGCTAAGGAAGCCCACCCAGATCACCCTGGGACACACATAAGGAGCACTCTTGGCCATTTTAAGGAGATAAAGACTCAGAGCACACAAGTCTGGAAGAGCTGCAACATGTCATTCCCTCTTCCCTGTGCCACTCCAGAAGAAATGTCCACGGCTCCCTATAACTGGCAAGAAAACATCCATACTCCCTGGCTTGATGTCCATGGGGTCGGCTGCCTGCACACTCTTGTCTACTACCATGAGGTCTGTATGCTTGTCTCCACCTGTACCCTATCTTCTAGGCTTGGGGCATCTCTGCCATGACACCTGTATGAGTGACAGGACCACATCCCTGGAGGGAAAAAGCTACATCCGTTCCCACCCAGAATGTCCCATCATGCCCATTGTTCCCCAGCACATCACTCTCCTGGATTAAAAGTGCCATCTCTTGAAAGCCATGAATATAAGGGGTTAGAGCTGGTAGCCAGAGCCAGCTCCAAATCCTAGCACTGCCACTGCCCAGTGCTGCAATCCCAGGCAAATCTCTTCTCAGCATGTGCTTCTGGTCTGGGGCACAGTAATAATCACAGTGGGTGCTTAGTCATTGTTCAGAGCATGGAATGAGAGAGCCCTGCACACCAAATGATAGTGGTGACAGCCACCCTTGGTAGCTCCAGGTACTGGTCCCTGAATTTCTCAATAACAAAGCTGCCGAGCTCAAATCCCTCCTGAAAAATGGCTTAATGTTTGCAAATAATCTGTGCACACCCTCCTGAATACTTTACTCCTCGAAATTGAGTTATGGGGTATGATACAAAAACATGGTGAAGGCTGGGGAGATAGTTCCGTGGCATAAGTGCCTGCCTGGCAAGTGCAAGGTCATGAGTTCAAACCCTGGTCCCCCCTCCCCCGAAAAAAGACATGGTGAATATCTAAGTTTTTTCTTAGGTGTATTACAGTAAGAGACACATCATTAATGCCCCTCAAGATATTTCTATTTTCCTTGCCACCTTCTAAAGCAGTTCTGTAAGTCTTTACTAGGTGGAATCAATAATATAGTAAAAGCTGTTGACAAATGCCATCCAACAGAAAGGCAGATTCATAAAATGACACCACGTTCTCATCCACCTTATTCTCATGTGGCACTGTACAACTTCTGGCTCTTTCCCAAGGTCAAAATGACCATGAAAAGCCAGTGTTTTGAAACAATTCAGGACAATGAGGCAACTTCAATAGCACACTAAAGACACTCATGAAAAGACTGCTAGAATTGCTTCAGAAAGTGTCAAGAACAATTAGATCAGTGTGTTCAAAGTGAAGGAAAGATTTTAAGGGAGATTCATTGTAGTGTGACTTTTACTGTAATAAAAATTTAAAATTTAAGCATTCACTGTGCATTTTAATCATACCTCTCATGTAATGGCTACTGTAATGTAATGCCACACATATAGTCATTGTATATTATTTAGGGAATAATTATAGATAAAGAGCCTCTACCTAGTTCACTATAAACAAAATCTTGAGCATTTTCACTCCACATATGTGGATGCAGAAGTGGATAGGGAAGCCCTGGACCTCGAGGCTATGACACAAGTCTGTGCTGGGCCTGAGTATCCAGGGAGGCTGGCATTCAGTAGCCTGATAGGGCCCTGTCTTTGGCTGGGGGATCCATGGAAGCCTGGGCCACCCTTCACCCACCTTGCTCACTGGACTCGCTGTCCTCCGTTTCCATCTGCTCTTCATTCTCATCACTGTTGTAGTTGTAGTTGGGATCATGCTTCAGGTACTGGAGGCAAAGGCTGGTCACGCTGGGCACATGGGGTCCCATCTCTTTGGGGCACCTGTTGGAGGGCAGAGGAGGCTCTGCTGAGCCAGGTAGGGCAAGGACACTGCTGCCCCTGCCCCCACTTCCATCCTTCAGGACTTGGGGCACCTACTTCCTCAGGAAAGCCTCACAGGCCTGCAGGCAAGACTCTCGGAGCTCGTCATCTTCCAGGCTACAGAACTCCTCCAGCAGTGGCACCAGGCGGTCCAGGTGGGGCCCTGCAGGCCAAGCAGGGAATGGGGCCAGGTAGGACACTCCAGAGTCCCCAGCTTGTGGATCTCAGCCCCTGCAGCCCTCAACCCTCCCAGTGGTCCCCCTCCCTGCCAGCCTGACCAGAGCAGACTCAGCACAGAGGTTCTGGTGGCAGATGCAGGTCTAGCCCTGATTTCCACTCATGCACCAGGGGACTTGGGGCATGGGCCAAGCCCTCTCTGACTCATCTACTGATCTGTATTGGGGTCCTGGGTGGGTGCTAAATCACTGAGCTACAGTAACAGCTCTAAAACTAAATTCTGTGAAGATGGTGAGCACAGATGATGAAAGTTTAGGCATCAGTAAACACTTCTACTGTACCTCTTTATATGGCTTTGGTCCCTCTCCTGCACTGGGTCCTAGTTCCCCACATGGAGAAAGAAAGACAGGAGGCAGAATCCTCCCTGTGTCCTTCCCCAGTGCAGTTGGTGAGGAGCACATAGACCCGGATATCCCAGCACTTTCTGTTGTCTCTACTTTGGGGCCTTGAGTCTCTTGCTTAGCACCTTGAGCCCTACCCCAGGCTTGCAGCCTTTTTCCTGGCAATGGGTGCCTGTGGGTTGGCTGAAGTTTCAGGCAGGGTGCGCCCAGCAGAGGGCAGTCCCTACACTCACATCCAACAGCACGCTAGCCAGGAGAGGAAAAGCTGGGCTGCAGGTACCGGGACGCTTGTGGTGGGGGTGGAGGGCGCTCTATAGAACTGCGATAGAACTGAGTTTCACAAGAGCATGTGAGTCAAAATGCACCGAATGTACACTACACAGGGAGCTAATTTTAGGTGCATATTCCCAAATAAAACTTAAGAAAAGCCAAACGTGGCTCACAAGTTATTGTTAAAGTGTTCGTCAAAGTAGGCGGGCAGAACCTATTTTATTTAAAGATCCAGCGGCCTGATTTGTAATGAGTTACGTGTGAACCTACCAGGCCACAGAAATTAAGGATCTGCACCCTTCTCGCAGCAAAAGGCGAGGACCAAGATCCTTGTGGGACTTGTGCTAGGTCCCGCCCACGCCCCGCTCCCTCCCTGCCCACCCCTCCGCCACCTTCTTAGACCCGCCCAAGTATTGATCCAGACCCCGCCCTTATCTTCATCCCTCCTCGCAGTGGCCTCGCCTCGCCCCTCCTTCCACCCTGCAGCCCACCCCACCCAAGTCGATGATCTTGCCTCCAAGATCTGCATCTCAGCCCCTCTTCCAGACCCCGCCCCTCTCTCCCAGGCCCTGCCCGGGAGCCAGAGAGCTTGCGCCGGGTGGGATCGGCCTCCTAGTTCCCAGCCTCCTGGCCCGGCTCCGCCCACCCCTTACCGAGCCGGTGTCCTGCCTGGCGGCCCACGCTGCCCACGCACTGCACCAAAGTGTGGAGCCCGGCTGGGCCGGCGGACGTGCGCAGGCCCGGCAGCCTCTCCAGCAGGTGGTTGGTGAGCTCCGCGAAGAGGTCGGCACTGCAGGTGGCCGCCAGGTGTCCGAGTGCGACGACCGCCCGCTTGCGCACGGCCAAGCGCGGGCTACTCAGCTGTGGCAGAAGGCAGTGCAGCAAGCTGGCATGGAAGGAGCCCAGCGGGGCGCCCAGCCTATGAGAGGCCGGGAAGTCAGTATCCATCCAGCCATGCTCCCTGCTAGGGCCCCGGGGCCTGTCAGCTACTTTTCCTGGGTCGTGCCTCTGTCTCCTTGGTGCGCTGAACGCTTGAGTGACTCCAGCCCTGCCTCTGCGGGCCTCACAGCTTTGTTTCCTGTGGTCATCCCTCCCGAGGCTGAGAGCTCAGGCCTCTGTCTCCTGGGCTCATGCGTGCGTTTTTCTCTCCACCTACTAGTGACAGGGCAAAGCCAAGGTCCCATGACCCCAGCAGGTCACGGTGAAGCTGCTGTTGTAGGTCACTGCTCCTGCTGTGGCACTGCCCGTCATACCCCTCTGTCCTCCCTCCACTGGGGATCACCCTAACTTCCTGCTGCTGTCAACCCCAAATTGTTGGACTACTGAGCAGATGCTCAGGGTGGCAGGTTTTGCTGATGGTGTGACTGGTTTGGTCACTCCACCTCCCAGAGCTTGTTCAGAGGTGGCCATGGAGCATTTTCTGGCAAGGTGGCTGAGGGATAAGATGGTCCGGGGAGGAGCTGGCTGCGTTCATCCAAATCGCCCACCCCTTACCTGCTCAGCATGTCTGACAGTATGTCCAGGGCTTCCAACTGCACAGCCACATCCTCCTGCTGGGCGATGGCACTGGTAAGCTGGCCCGTGACCTTCCGGCACACACTGGTGGCCAGCCCAGAGCCTGCATTTGGCACAAAATGGACCAGTGAGGACCCAGGCTGGGAGAGAGGCAGTTTCCACTTGAGCCTCCCCTCCAGCTGTGTTGCCAAACTCCCAGTTTCCAGGAATCTTGCAGATCCAAGAAAAGGAACTCTAGCAGTTCCAAATGTGACCCAGAGTCTGACCAGATAAAGGAGAGAGCTGGGGGAGCTGTCATGGGATGGTGGAGCAGTGGCCTAGTTCCACCCTGGCCCTTTGTCCTTATGTGCTTCCACTGGGTGGTGGAAAGCTACACGCTTCACCAGCCTCCTGCAAGGCTGGGAACATAGGAGTCTTCTGGGGACTGTTCTATTCTTGTAAGCGGGGAGGAGAGGTGGGTTTAGACCTCAGGCTGTCAATACTGAGCTGCTAAGTCAATTTTTTAAAAATGTATTTAGTACAGGGTCTGCAGGTTCTCACTACATAGATCAGACCCTTAGTGATCCTCTTATTTTCAGCCTCCCAAGCACTGGGATTACAGGCAGACACCCCCATACCCAGTCTCAATCAAATCTCAGCATTCCTTGGGGGTAGGGCCAGCACAGCACGCTGGGGATTGAACCTTGGTCCCTGTGCTTTGCCTAAGCAGACGCTTTAGTCTGATCAGCTATCTGGCCGTGAATTGCTATTTTTAAAAACTGCAGAGATCATGTTGCTTTGTGGAGGATCACCTGGGTGACTCTCCTCAAAAGAGGAGCAATTGTCTCCATTTTGGCTGAATCTATTTCCATGTACAAAGCTGGCTAGGAATTTCCAATTGGCTTTAAGCAGTGCATAGCAGTCTAGCCGAGGTGCTGGTGGTAGTCCTTGAAGACAACAGGTATGTTTCCCTGGAATGCCCATCTGTTGCTCCCTAGTGTAAGCAGGGTAGAGACAGGACCAAGAGCCAGTGCTCCACGCTGTCACTGTTGGCTGTGATTGAGCCTCAAGATAGAGGCTGTGACTTCCTGGGGCTTGAAAGGTTACACATCAGAGCTGAAGCACTGACCTTAAAACATTACATACTATCTCAATTGTGTAATGCAGATTACAGTCTGCATATCCTTCTCACTGCATATCTCAGAGGTGAATGCAGGCCTCCTACTTAGCCCTGCTCATGGCACTTGTCTGCTTCCTGCCATTCTCACAGTCACTCATCCTCAAGCTACTCTTTCATGAATGAATAAAACCTGACTTAGGCCTTGGGTTCCAGGTAGCTCCCTGAGTTTCACTAAAGTATGTGAGGGTCAAAATGCAACTGAATGTACACTATATAGGGACCCAATTTTAGGTGCAGTATTTCCAGATAAAGTTTAAGAAAACCCAAATGTGGCTCACAGGTTGTTATTCAAGTGTCATTCAAAGTAGGTGGGCAGAATCATCACGGCTGGATTTAGGACCTCTTCATTCCCCATATCTACAAATACGCCTTAGTGTCTTTATTCTTGCCATGGGTTGCACTGGATGTAGTAGATTGGAATTAACTTGATGGGATTCCAATAATTTATCTATGGGATTACAAATATAAGCTTCCCGGCCTGAGACAAAGATCAGAAAGGGCTCTCTATATTGCTTCTCCTTTTTCTTTTCCCCCCACCATTGACTTGCAATTGTAGTCTAGGGTGACCTCAGTCTCATGGTGATCCTCTTACTTCAGCCTCCTGAGTGCTGGGGTTATAGGTGTGTGCCACCCTGCCCTTCTCATGTTGCTTCTTGAAACCACCACTCTGAGCAGCTAAATACGTGCCTAGCAGATACAGAGCCATGAATTTAAATTGATCTGAGTTGATTCCACTCCTACCTGAGGAGCTTTGGGTCAGTACTGTCACTGCCCTGAGCCTCAATTTTTTTGGGGGGGGGAGCAGACTGGGGTTCAAACTCACAACCTTGCACTTGCCAGGCAGGCACTTGTGCCATGGAGCTATCTCCCCAGCCCCTTCAATTTTTCAACCATGAGCTGGGGCAAAGAGCATTATGCCCAATGGTTGGGCCTGGGTACCTGTGGCTGTAGGGGGAAGTTCTGAGAGCACAGTCTTGAGGCCAATGCCAGCAATGTCCCGGAGCTGCTCCTTGTCGGACCGCATGTTGGTACAGAGGGCATCCACAATGGTCTCCACTTGGCACTCCTTCACTTTTCCCACCAGCGGACCCAGGCTGGGTAGGAGGGGGGCACCTCAGTCAGTTGGGCCTGGACCCCATGCTCCATGGTCACATGGTTGGAGGAAAGGGCCCCACTCACCAGGGACTCTGTGCTTTGCCCATGGCTAATCCTGTACCCAGCATGGTATCTGACAGCCCCATTTGCTTTGCCCTGCAGTCCTCATGCCTCTTGGGAGCTAAGAATGTGTGGTTCTGGCCAGCCCCCATGGTCACTGGGGTTAGCCATCAGTGCACCCACCCCGACACCCGGGAGCCTGGTCCTGAGGCATTGCCTTTGCAAAAAGGGCCTCACTAGCTTCCCTGGTTCCTAGGCTGCCACATACTGTTACCACTGAGCAACACCCTTGGGCAGTCTAAGATGCCTGGTTTTTGACATGCCTTGGCCAATAGCACTTTCTTGTGGAACTGAGGGCTTTTGCACTGAACTATATGCCCAGTCTTTTATTTTTTGAGACGAGGTATCATTACATGGCAACTTGCTATCCTCTTGCCCCAGTCTCCCAGAGTGCTAGAATCACTGGTGGGTGCCAGCACACCGGGCCCAATGGGTGATTTTAATGTGCAGTCCCTTTGAGAACTTCACCCTTAGTGAGTGGCTCCAAGAGGCTGGAATGTGTTCAGGTGTGGATCACAGGGGCCGATTCCCAGTTCTCACTCTTGTGCACCTCTCCACCATGTCCCCAGCCTTTATCATATTCCAGCAGCCAGTGCTGTAGCCCTGCCTGGTGGTTTTCTCTGTTTGGAGGAGACAGAAAACAAATAATCCTCCATCTTAGCAGCCACACCCTCAAATAGGCAGAAGAGTCACACCCTTGCTTCCTGTCATGTCTCAGATATACTCAGGGGATTTGATATTGCTTTTTTTTTTTTTTTTTTTTTTTTTTTTTTTTTTTTTTTTTTTTTTTTTTTTTTTTTTTTTTTTTTTTTTTTTTTTTTTTTGGTACTGAGAATCTAACTCTTGCCCCTGCACTTGCCAAGTGGGCACTGTGCCACTGAGCTGAATCCTTAGTTCCTCCCCAGGGTATTTAAAAACAATTCCTCCAGCTGGACATAGTGGCACACATCTGTCTTCCTAGCACTCAGGAGGCTGAGGCAGAAGGGTTGCTGTGATTTTGAGGCCAGTCTAGGTTATATAGTGAGTTCAAGCCCAGTCTAAACTAGAAAAAGAAAAAAATTCCACAGGGCCTTGACTGCCTCTCTTCTTTTTCTCCCTTCTTCTATTTCCTGGCATCACCACCTCCTAAATTGACTGGGACCTGAGTCCTATCTACTTTTGGAGGAAACCGGATGAAGCCACTGTCCAGCCCACTAGCGCTCTGGAGCTGCCAGCAGGTCTACTCTCTCTGGCTGTCCCCGAAGGCAGGGCTGCTGAGTGCCCCACCCCAGCAGCCCTCCTGTCTACTCTGCTGCCTGCAGTAATGCTCACCACCGTACAGCCAGGTTCTGAACCTCCCCATTCTTGTCATCTAGGAGCCGAAGCAGCATCTTCACGATCTTGCGTTCACTATCCTCATCAAGTTGGATGGACTCTTTCTGCAGCTCTGCCATCAGGTCACTGGTGGCCATGAACCTGGGGATCAAGGAGTTCCATAGGGCTGCAGCCACATGCACACCACACCCACAGAGTGGCAGCTAGCAAGTGTGACAAGCTGGCTCCATGCCTAGGTGGTTGCCTCTGGCTCAGTCTGGGTCTCTGTCTGAGAGTGCGGTGAGCACAAGACCCCTGTGGGGCCATGACAGACATGATGAGTGCTGAAGGACAGCACAGCAGCAGGGACAAGTGGGCAGAGCTGTGCCTCTATGGGGGCCTGGATTGCAGCCTGGGGTCCCTGGCATACTCCAACAAGTCCCAGGAGGCACTCAGGATGGAGGACCTAGCTTTGGAAACCACTGTTCTGGGCCCCCATGATGGACCCTGGACACGCAGTAGGTGGGGCAGGTACTAGGGTCAGGCTCTGTGTGGTCTGACACTTAACGAATCTGTGGCTGGCTATGGAGCTGGGGCAGTGGGGTAGATCTGTGATACCACACCTGCCAGGTGAAGAGCCCAAGCAGAGGCTGAACCTCCCCCAAGACCCTGTCCCTGTGGAGCTGCTCAGCTGTTTCCTGGCTCCCCTGGGACCCCAGGTAGACACAGAGTGAGGAGATTCCCTGACCTCTGCTACCACTGTGTCACCAAAGGCCAGCCCTAGCCTCCTGGGTTTGGGCCCTCATGCTGTGATAGTCCATAGTGCTCCACACCATGAGGGCCCCTGGCTTCAGTCAGAAAGAGGAGCAGGACGCTGAGAGCAAGGGGATGTGAGCCATGGCCTGAGGTAGCCACATGTGTCCCTGGGCCTGCTCTGGGCAGGGGACATTCGGGGAAAGTAGACTGGCTCCCCAGCTATACTTCTGTCCACATGGCCCAGTTCTACCTGATAACCTGAGGCAGTAACCTGAAGGCTCATTGGGTCTTCAGCCTTGCTTTCTTCTTCAACCATGGAACTCCTATTTATCCATCAAGAGCCCAGCTCCAGTGTCCCAGTGAGGAATGACTGACTGCTATGTGCTGTTCCCCACCACACACACACACACACACACACACACACACACACACACCTAAGCTTAACTGTTTGCCAGAGAGGATCCTTCTGAACACACCCCTAGTAAAGAGAGCCATTCCCTCTGGACTCTAACCTCACTGGTGCTGGCCATCAGTTCAGCACTGGGACCTGAGCTCAGCAAGGAATAGGTCCACAGAGTTCAAGGGCTTGGAATAGGGTGAGGACAAGGGTGAGGGCTAGAGCTAGGGTGAGGGTTAGGTTTAGCATTAGGGTTAGGGTTAGCTGGGAGAGGGATGGAAAGAGGTCTAGGATCTGCATTAGGGCTAGGGTTTGGGTCAGGGTTAGCTTGGAGAGGGCTGGAGGGAGGCAGCCCTTAGCTGTGATTAGAGTCCAGCAGTTGAAGGGAAACTTGAACTCAAAACTCAGCCCTTCTAATGTGCCTCATTATCTCCAACTCTGGAGTTCCTGTAGAAAGCAGCTCAGAGTGCACATAAACTTCTTTGTAGAGGTTGGGGGATAAGTGCTTTAGCCTGTTAAATGAAGCTTTATATAAATACTTCAGCCATGCCACTTATCAATGGGGTGACTGTGGGCACCTGCTTCCTCCTCTTGGTACTGCTTTTGTAATGATAAAACGTGAATTTTCTTTGTCCCTACCTTGTTGCACCCTTGGAGATACTAGAGCGGTGGATAGGAATATTATATCAGAATTTTCAGGACCTGCCCAAGGTCACACAGCAAATAGGGTGGAGCACCAGCCCCCCAGGTAGGCCTCCTGGCTTTTCTACCCATAGGCCTGAGCTTTCAGAAATGATCTGGAAATACTGGCAGGATTCTGTGTTTATGGATTTGGTATGTCCAAGCCAGGATAGGTTCTATCTTCCCCCACCCAGTGAGGGCCCTTTTATGTTTCTGTCATCTCCAAGAGCCTCAAACTACAGTGTCAGTTTTGTTCCAGAGAAACCCTAGAAGCCACTCAACTGGGAACTGCATGGACACTGGAACAGCTGGTGCTGGGACACTAAAAATAGCCACCATTCCTGTGGCTAATGGTGGTGTTAAGTGTACTCAGGCCCCTGTCAGGAACAGGCAAGGGCTTCTTGGGCACTGGGAAGCAGCGGATGGCATCCATTGCCTAGGCAGGACAGGGTGCCTGGACTCAGCCGACATCCCCTGAGCACTTCTGTGTTCCCTGACGTCCCTATGGTCCAGCAGAGCTGTGGTTCCTTTCTAATACTCTGGCAGAAAGGTGACAGGGCAGAAACATGCTGTGTGTGTAGGAACCCTGTCCTTAGTGGTGCCCAAAGGGGTAAGAGGTGGGACCAGAGAAACTTGGGCTGCATGGAAGCCCAGCCTTATCTGGCACAGCATTTCCTCCAGCACTGTACAAGGGCCCTCCCCTGCCCCTTCCCCAGGCCTTGGATTGGTAGTCACCAGAACTGGAGAGTGGGGTGACATGTGTGGTCTTATAGCCAGGTGTGGTGGGGGCCATCTGAAGCTATCCTGGGCAGTGGTGAGGACTGGGGTTCCACCTGCCAGTGTGGGACAGAGTCTCTGTACCAGCCTGCCAAGACTCAACCCTAGTCTCCCATGTCAAGCTCCTCTATGGGACCTGGGCCCTTCCTGCTTCTGAAACTCAGTAGCCTGTTCTGTAAAATAGGGACAAAGTGATAGCTAAGGAAGGGGCTGTAGCCAAGAGATATCTAAGGCCTCTGCTAGCTCCAGGGTCCAGCACTGGCCTGTGGCTATGGCCCATCCTGTCTACCCAGAGCCTCAGTTTCCCCCAAGAGAAGGGACTGGACCAGAGGCTTCTAGCAGTCTCTTGTGTTCTGTCCCTGAGGTTCTGGGATGCTGAGTTAGGGGCAGAGGAGGCAGGAGTTGGGGTAGGGCTGCTGGGTCACCCCTGCTCAGGGTTCAGGTGAGGGGCAGGGATCTGGGCAGGGGCATG